>JAJMLV010000228.1:62627836-62638632 GCA_027123465.1 Erythroxylum coca | reverse complement strand
TATGTTTTTCTAAATCTAATCTAGAAATGCATAAACATATGAACTTAAATGGCTATGTAGATGTAGACTATGCAGTAGAAAAGGACACACGCAAGTCATTATCAACATACTACTTTACATTATCAAGCAATACAGTAAGCTGGAAAGTGCAACAACAATCAGTAGTATCATTATCCATAACAAAAGCTGAATACTATGCAATCACAGAAGGCCTAAAGGAGCTAATATGGCTTAAGGGACTGCTATCAGAAATCAAAGTTCATCTATCAGAAACAAATATTCACACCGACAATCAAAGTGCTCTTTACTTGAGTAAGGACCCAGTCCTATACAAGAGATTGAAGCATATTGATGTTCAACTCCACTTCATCAGATACAAGGTCAACAGTAGAGAAGTCGACCTGAAGAAAATAAAAGGAGAACAGAACCCATCAGATTTTGGGACAAAAATAGTTCCAATAAAGAAGTTCATTTTCTTTAGAGAGTTTCTACAGATAAATGAAGCACCTTGAACGAAAAAGAGTACTTACCCGTCGATCGTACAACACCGAAGAAAAAAATTAGATTTTCAATTTTTCTAGGTTTCGGATTTCAGAAATTGATCACGAATTAAAGGATTGGGTGAGGGTTTATGAAGAAGGAGGGAAAATGTGAAGAATCACAAGAGATTCCCCATAAATCCACACACAATCACTTAGGATCAAGAGTTACAGATGAAGAATCGAAGCAAAAAGGAAGAAGAATATCTGAGGCTTGAAAAGAGAAATAAAAGGTAACTCTCAAAAGTTCTAAAGGGATGTCTGAAGACTTGAGTTAAGTTTAACTCAAGACACACGTGACATAGGAAAGCAAAACGTTGACGTATGGCACAGAGCATGAAGGTCAGTTGATATTCAAAACGTTGTCAGATTCAAAACATAAGCAGAGATGATTCATTAAGTGCATCACGCGAAGCACACTAGACTGCCACAAAAACGCACAACACAAGGGGACTTCATGGATAAAATGCAGTACTTCATTAAAGGCATTAAATGAAATTCTGATGGGAGTCAATAAAGGAACAAAGGTAGAGTTTTTAAGTAAGTCACCTGGACAAGGCATGAGTATATATATGGACTCAGTCAAAGGCTTATGGAAGTGAACAAAGTAATGAAGGAAGAGTTTAAAGAAACACGTGCAATGACACAAGCATATTATATTGACTCAGTCAATATCATCCGAAGGCAGTAGACCAACTTCAACACTATAAATAGCCAAGCCTCAACCTCCAGAAATACATAACAATATACCATTACAATCAAGTCCACTAAGTTTACATTTTTCTGTTTTCAAGTGAGGAAATAATTGAGAGTGCTAGAGTACATTACAGTGGGTATTAGAGAGTTTTTAGAACTCTTGCAGTTGTGAGTGAACACACAATCTCTTGTATTTTTCTTCCTTGATCTTAGTAAAATCCGATGTGTGTGATTGATCCTTGGATGTAGATAGTTGTGTGTTATCGAACCAAGTAAAACATCCGTGTCATCTTTATTTTCTTGCAACTTCATTTCTGCAAAATTACTAGACCAAGCATTATCAGTTCAGAAATATTACAGAAATTACATAAAAGATTTCTAACAATTTGTTTACCAAGCCCCTTCTTGGTAAGTAGCATCATCACCTCCTCAGCAAGTTGGGGGTGTCTTCTTCTTCCCACCCTCCAACTTGAGGGGGGTGTTGAAGACAGTTTGCATAATTTGTTATAACGGAAGGAAAGTTTGCTATAGTTTTTGGTCGGGTCGGTCGTGTTGGGCCCAGATCCAGTCAAAACGACCCGTGGGCCAATCGGTCCATTCTTCATAGATCAGTCTTATGCCTTGGCCCATCCGCAGAAGGAAGTCTCATATGCAAACACGTAAAGACATAAACTTAGCTGTAAAACCATATATAAGGTATAATTCTCCCATAACAGAGGTACGAAATCATAACCTAGTTTTTTCTCTGCATTGATCAACCTCACCTTCACCAAAAGACTTACTTGAGCGTCGGAGGGGCTAATCGGGACACAACCCCCGACGTGCCTTCCTTGTTTTGCAGGTACCTTGATGTAGAAGCTAATACAGAAAACAGCCTATCACATGGAGCATAACGGCAACGTTCAGTTCAGCCAGAATCCGGCAGAACCAGTATGAATATACATGCAAATTATTTTTAATAACAAGCTTATTCAAAGCAAGATACAGGATTGAAAATCATTTCATTATTGCTAGAACGAGAAGTGGCAGTAAGGAGGACTTCCCAGGAGCAATCGACAGTTAGGAGGAATAAGAAGCAAGTGGTGGATTATTGAAGGAGGCATACCGGCGGGTGGCAGCAGAGTAAGAGAAATGCAAGCGAAGTACTAAAGGAGGCGACTGGCGGCATGAAGGACTTTCCAAGAGCAAGTAGCGGCTAAGAGGAATAACTAGCAAGCGAAGAAGGAAAAACACTGAAGTAGGAGCATACAGACAACAATGGAGCATTGGAGGAGGATTGATAGGAGCGGAAGTTGATGCGTGAAGATGTAGATAGAGACGACATAACATTGTAAATAATACATAAATAAGTGAAACGTTGTCGTGTAAAGGGAACAATTGTCCGTTGTAAGGGATTGGCCACCAACAATTATTACCCTGCATTTGGTTAGTGTCCATAAGGATGAGGGCAGTGGACAAGTCTGCGTCTGGTTTTTGTCCTGTCCTAAATAGACATGGACACTAAAGTATTGTCCGATCCTCATTTGTGGTAAAGAAAAAGCTGTCCAACGGACAGAATTTGGAAATGACGGAACTGCCCTAATTTTTTAACGTCTGAAACCTAAACGCAGGGTTCCTTCGTCTTCGTCTTCCCTTCCTCTGCGTCTATAATCTCGCAAATGATATCTTTCACTTTGATATGGTGAAAGAAATTCAAGCATATTAGTATAGCCCAAGTCAACCAAATAGTACAAACCTAATATAAAAAGAACATAACATTAACAAAAAGATATTAAAAATGAATCAAAATTATTATGTTTATTTAAAATAATCTAATACCATATGGAGGCATATGAAATGTTAAAAAAAATTATAAATCCAATGTCACATTCAGTAAAGACTTATGATACATTATTATGGAGGCATATGAAATTGATTCGCTAGATTTGTCACTATTTTCAAAAGAACTCGATAGTCATTTGCAGTACCTTCCCATTTATCCATTACATATGTAAAACCCATGTCAAACGAGCAAGAACATATGATATTTTGGGTTGGATTAATTCTTTTGCCCCTATATGGTATTTGTTCATCGATCGGAACATGTGCATCAATATGTGTACCATCTATTGCTCCTATACAATCCTAAAAATTAAAAAATATATTAAAATAATTTTTAATCATAAGGACATAATTAATATGATAATTAAATATATGAATGTACCTGAAAATATGGAAAGAATTTTAAATTATGTTGAATCTTAGGAGGTCTATTAGTAAAAGATGGTGGTGTGATGACTCTTTTTGCAAGACAATTAACTGCATATAAAACTTTTCGAAAGTACTTCGAAATTGTCCAGGTCGAATATTGAAAGCATTCTGCATTGACTCTAGTTGTCTCACTATGCCCTATAGTCATCAAGAAAATTGCTACTTGTTCCTTCATAGTCAAATGATTTGTTATCTTTAAGCCTCTTAAACTCATCACATCAGCTCAAGAAGATTATCTTTCTCATTCTTAAGTTTTCATAAATCGCTATAAGATTCTCATTCAAAAATTATAATATCCATTCATGACTTGGTAGAGTAGAAGTTCTACATGTAAATGAAAATATTTGTTCTCTCCCCTAGCTATAGAAATAATGATTACCTTTTTCCGTTCATCATCAGAATCTGATTTGAAATCTGATAAAAAATTCACGTATCTACAATGCCAACATTAAATAATTAATAAAATATTCAATCAATTATATTTAATCAAATATAAAAAATATTCATACAAAATATAGACTTAAAATTAAGTCAAATATTCATACAAAGCACAAACTTAAAATGTTCAAAATATGGAATAGTACTTAATATAAAAGTGTCAAATCAATAAGATTTTGATATGCAATAATATGAAAATATAACTAAAGCGATATAATCCAATCCAGCTTCCTTGTTTGTGTCATCTTAAAAAAATATCCCTATAAAGTGGAGAATGATGTAAAACCTTCACAGTTTTTCTATATTGCATATCATCAACACCCAATTCATCTAAAAAATCCAGACATTCCATCATTATGTTAGACTCTTGAGATCTATTCTCTACAGTGGATGATGTTTCACTCATTTTTTTCTCAAGTAAATCATTCTTCCTTTGTTATTGTTCACTAAGTATAAGTAAGGCTTCTTCTATATTGTTAGAATGTGACTTCTTTGCTTTTTTGTTCTTAGAAGACTTCTTTCTTTTAGACGGAGAACTTTTATCTTGATCTTCTTTTCCATCATATGAGTAATCTTCATCAACATCATTTCCATGTTCCTCTTCTGTACTATTCAATAGAGATTTGGTTAATGGATGTGCATGCACATTAGTTGCAGTAGTATCTCCAAAAATATGACACAAGTCTAAAAATTCCTTACATCTTTTTTCCTTGAATCTGTAAGTCATTTTATGAACCTATAATGATGAAAAGATATACAAGAATGAATATTATATAATATGACATATTAATAAAACAAAAGACATATTTTTATCTTAAATAGATTTTCCCAACATTCATTTGTAGCATTAACTTCAGCAGTAAAAGAGTTGTAACCGATTCTTGTTTCTTTGAGTAAGTTCTTGAAGTTCTTCAATTTGGCCCTTAATCCATTATACTTATTCTTTAATTGAATATCAGTATACTCTTTATTGAATTTTATTTGAAGCCCTGCTTTAATATTCTTCCAACCAGATTTGAAAAGGTAGTAGTCGTTCGATTTTCCTTCTTCTCTTCTTCAACCATTAAGGAGATCAAATACATCTCTATAGTATCATTCCGTATCCCATCTTTTTCATTTACTTCCATATAATCATTGTAATCATTCATATTGTTCAAGCCTTCCATCACTAAATGTAATAACATATAAGTGACATCAATCACAACAATTTCTATAAAATATTAAATGCTAAATATGGTTGAAAATAAGCATGTGACAACTATAACAATTTCTAAAAAATATTTGGTTTCTTAACTTGTACACAAATTAGATTTTCACTATATGTGAAAACTTGGTAGCAAAACCACTAAAGTAAATCATTTTCATATTCCTTCATTTTGGCTTCAACTTTAGGTAATGGGACACTTCAATAGGATTTATGAGCAAAGGGTCGAGAAGCTTATAATATAATTGAGATGCTAAAAATGGAAAATTTTTCAATGCAACAAAAAATTGATAGAAAAAGATGGACTTTAATCTGCTACAATAGTGTCTTACACCAACGTGTTCAACTTGAATTCTAATTTATTTAATGGTCAATTGTTAGACATCTTTGTGAACATGTATTAACATTCACAACACAAATTCGTGACTAGAATGTCTCTTTATCTTATGTTTTTTGTCATCAATATGTGATAGAAGGAGAAACTTTTTCTTTCTTATGTTTAGTTAAAATGTAACGAAAGATGACAACGTAAGTATGGCTACATATATATCAAATTCAACTCACGTACAAATGCATTTAATGTTTCAGTTCATTAAATAACATGGGATATAAATAACGTGAAGACAAGAAGCCTCCATATGCCACAATGAATGACGTGAAGACAAGAAGACAATGTCGAATAGGCTGATTGCAACTAGGCTTCACCCTATGCTCCACTCTATGCCACTTGTGCTCCACTATATTCTACATTAAAGACTTGAGGATGAGAAGAAAATAGCTATAAATACATGAGGACAAGGAGAAAGCCACTTTAAAATGATGTGAAGTCCAAGAACAAAACAACTACAAAGATGTGAGGAAGAAGAAAATAGCTGTAACTGTCTCCAATTTAAAATGACGTGAAGATCAAGAAAACAACTATAGCCTTTAGTTTTAATAAGGTTATTTCATAGGACGTTCACGGTTCTGTGTTGGTTCTTTATAAAAAATCAGTTTGCCACAAAAAGATGAAGTTGTCATTATATTTAGCAGAGGAAGTGAAGCAAAAACTGAAGAACTGAAACACATTGCACGAGAACTCATTCTAGTCAGAAAATTGTTGTTCAGAGGAAGAACAAGAGTGCATCATCTTCTTTATCATCACAAAAAAATGTAGAAGCTTATGCTCAAAGCAGAAGTTCTACATGGTTGCTTTTAGTATGGATACATCTATAATACTATTATTTTCTTCATATCTCTCTTTCTCCTGTGTTGGTTCATATCTCTCTTCCATCACGCCTAGTTTTTCTATTTTGTTTTTTACTACTAAACTAATGTGACTGATCCTATCATCAACAATATACTTAGCTCAAAGTAACACAAAGAGAAAACATGAAAGTAGTATTGATAGTCGCAAGAAATATAATTGGTCTGATATTATGGACAATAAAGATAAGAGAAATCTCAGAAGCAACAGATAGATATGGAAACAAACCTGGAGATATTGTAACATCGGTGAAGATGCAGAAGATGAAGTCGGCGCAGAGGAGAGAAACTTAAATATGATTTGTTTTCGTGAAAAACAAACGTTTCAAATTAGATGAAGAACTATTTTCAGAAATCATGAAAACGTTTTTTTTTAATGTTTTCGTAAAATAGTTGTCATTTTTTATTTTTAAAATTGAAATATACAAACGTGCTTAACCAAACATGATTTTAAGGGTCGTTTCTTAATTTACAAAAATTACAAAAAACTAAAAAAATGAAAATAAACAGCCCCTAAATTTCCCAAACTAGTTATGCCATAAATATCTGTACCAAAAATTGGTATCAGAATAAAGATTCAAGAATACAGTAGATGTTGTGACATGGCGGAAGGAACTCAAGGCTAGGAATGTAGACGAGTGGAGAAAGGCCTACTTAATTAGATGTAGGAGTTAAAGATAAGGCATGAACGTGTTAGCTTAAGGTTTATTTTTAATGATTTTGATGATAATTGTATAATATTTAAAAATTCAAATTGGATTTATTTCTTTGTAAAATTAACGGTCTAATTCTCAAAAAGGAAATAAAATCATAAGAAATATGCTTTTTTCCTTGCATAAATCTTCTTTATGTACTTATCTTATTAGAAATGGAAATATGCTTTCTTCCTTGCATAAACCTTCTTTATGTACTTAGCTTATTAGAAATGATTTATCCGAAAGGATCCTACTAATTATTAAGGTCATCTATTAACTCCGTGATTACTAGAAGATTTTTGACAAAGATGATATCGAAATTATTCAAGGTTAAATCCATCCATTTGACTAAAGATGCAAGTGAAGCAACGATTAGTTGAAGAAATTGACTACTTAAGAAAGAGCAACAACACTTATGAAGCATAACGAACATATTCAGACTGTCGAAACATTTTGAGCAGCATCTACGCTATTGAGAATTATATGATTACTACTGTGTTTTAGAAAGTGAAATCACTCTATCAAGAGAGAAATTGTTTTTTTGTAAACTTTTTAAAAGCTTGTTATACACTTCGAGTGTGGAAGATTGGAGAAACTTGAAAAATATGTACATGGGAGCTTGGAAAGACTTGTCAAATTTAATACGCGATTTTTATAGTGAAACACTCACGTTGGATACTTAGGAACTGGATGTAGGCTTGGGTTGCAAACCAAATCAGTATAAATCGATTGTGTCTTTCTTTTCTCTCTTTAACTCTAAATTTCTACATTATATTGGGTTTGTTTTGTTTTTAAAAGAGAATCTCCCTTACTTTTATAAGACGCTCCTTTTTTTTCAACTTGCAAGAAGTTTCTTTCAATTTAACAGGTGTTTTTTGTTTTAAATTGTTTTAACAGGATTTATCATTCAGTAGGATTCTTTCATTTAAGCAGGGTCCTATCTTATAAAAAGCTCCTATTGCCTAAGAAGCTCTTATCGTTTAAAAAGGCTTTATTATCTGACAAGCTCTTACTGTCTTTATTTAACTAGGATTTGTTTATTATACGAACTAAGAAATATTTGTATACACACAATTCACTTAAGCATAATATGCTAGGACTATTAGTTGATTTGGTTAAACTATCAGTTTTAGAGTTTTGGTATCATGTATCGTGAATTCCTGTTAAAAAATAAAGTTTCTTTCTAGTTTTATACTGAACTTAAAATTTAGTGTGATATTAAACCATGCGTTCATGACATTCTCAAACGAAACAGTTGTTTGAAGTAGCTTAATAACAAAAGATATATGAATGCTAAAATTCTGAAAGCAACACTACGACTACTACCAGTAATGACAGCCAATTACATTCGGTACAAATATGACTGGTTATTATTGAGCGAAATAACCAGTCATATTTGTTTGCAACCCGCCATCGAAATGCCATGCTATTATTACTTGACAGTTATATTTCATCCACTCTTAGCATAATTCTTTTATATGGCGAAGACATAGTAATAGTGCAAAAGGATGGGTGCCCGAATTGAAACTCTCAATCTGGCCAGTGATCAAGGAAATGCTTCAATAATAAATTGAACTGCACGAATCGGTTTAATGATATGACGGCTAAAACCAGCCTCTCGAAGAACAAATTCCCATTCCTTGGAAGTCCTCTCTTTACCTGAGCTGGTATGAGCCATCATCACCATGTCTAACATCAACCTCACGTACTCTAACTTGTCGTTTCTGTCTTCTCCAATTACGGCTTCAACTATTATAACTTTCCCGGTGTCCTTCGGTATGGCCTCTCTACAGTTCTTCAGTATCTGAATACACTCTTCATCATTCCAGTCATGTAAAACCCACTGCAACACCATAACTAACTAGCGTCAGTTGGAGTCAAGCCAAGTGAGAAATTAAACAAAGAATCTGAGGAGGAGATCTAGCTAACTTTTGTCAACCTACAAGCTATCTCAGGAAAACCATCAGAAAGCTCCAGGGACGAGAGAAAACGATAACAAATGTAAATTTGAGAGTGAATATAGCGATCTACATTTATTTCTTTGAATACTAAACCTTGCTAGAAATTTAAAGCAGGTTCTATTAGTTATAGTTAAAGAGGAAAATTTTTGATAAATGACCATGAGAAAAGCTGCATCAGCCTTTGGAACACTATGAAACATGTCACCACAAGTATGGCTTAGCCCATCCCTATCTGTCGCCTCCGACACAACATGAGGAAGATCGAAGTTAATGCCATGTATCCAAGGATAAGCTTTAATCAACATGTGCAAAGTTGTCCCATTCCCCCCACCAACATCAACCAACGTCTTAAGCCCATGAAATGTCTCTGGACAACCCTCTATTATTGCAGGCACAGCCACTCTAGCACCACAGGCCATTGATTCGTCGAATAGCTTGCTGTGACCTGGATTTTCGACTGCAAACTTCCACAAATCTTGTCCATGAGCTGCCTCAAATGGTGGGTTCCCGTCAGCCCGAACAGAGGCGCTTAGACCATGCCAAGCTGATAGCATTACGGGGCTGCTTTCAAACAAAATGAAGGATGCCATGCTATTTTCTCCTCCTGTAAGCAAACGACGAGAAAGTGTTGTTTGTACATATCCTATCGTATCTCCAGTGGTGGGTTGCTCTTTGAATATCCTGAAATGAACCAGGAACCTCATGATTCGATGAAGAGATGCCGGTGAATATTTGAGCTTGGAAGCTAGCTCTGACAGTGTTACAGGATTGGGACCTTGGTGGTTTTGGATGGAATCAGCTATTCCAAGCTCTATTGCACACTTCACCACAGCGATGTTGCTAAATCCGAATATATATTTCCATACTTCAACTGCTGCTGCCTCTTCTTCTGCTTCTTCCACTTTATAAAGAAGTTCATTTTCTGCTTCTGCCATTTCTCACTTTTCTCTAAGTCCTATTAGTCTTTGGATGTCGTTTATGAAATCTCAGCCTAGATAAACACACCATTTTATATGTAGGCAACGCTAGACGGGAGCAGATCACCTGTCCATTTTTTTCCTGTCCATTCCTGTCCAATTTGTAAACGACGCAGTTTTTGCTCTAATTTTAAAACTGTTCACCATCTGCTCTCTGACAGATGTAAAACGCCACGCCGCTTGGCAGCCCTCAAAGCCGTGTATATTTATTTCTATACATATGCAGAGAGCAGCCAACTTCTATTGTTGTAATGTTATAATAACATTAATAATAGCTTATGAAATAAATTATTTCTATTATCATAAAAATAATAAACGTTGATAATTATCGTGATTAATAATTAATAATAATAATATTTTTATTTTTATTATTGTCAAAATGTAATAATAAATATTATTAAACTAAATATTATTATTATTATTATTATATTGGTTATTATTGTCATTATTATGATCTGATTATTTAATAATTAATTATAATTAATTCAATTATTGTTATTATAATTAGTATTATCCTTATTATGATTAATGTTAGCATTATTATTATAATGCCTATGATTTTGATTATAATTATAGTTATTATAATTATAATTTTTATTATCGTTGTGTAATTTAATTAATTTTTCACTATTATTATTATTATTATTATTATTATCATCATTATTATCGTTATTATTATTATTATCTTATTATTATTATCTTATTATTATCATCATCATCATCATCATCATCATCATCATTATTATTAGTATTATCTGATTATTGTTATTATTATTACTATTATAATATTC
>JAJMLV010000228.1:62272841-62285578 GCA_027123465.1 Erythroxylum coca | reverse complement strand
CATATGAATTAAGGTAGCGTTAATCATTATCTTGATCTGGATAGTTGTTTATGTGTTTAATTTATTATTACTCTCTAATATCATAAATATTATGTCATCATTAAAAAAGGAGAGATTGTTGAACTAAGGGAGGTTTCAATTGATATTTTGATGATAACAAAATATAATCACTACTAATGTACTTATTATTTTGATGAAAAACAATATTAGAACAAAATAAAGCAATAAACTCAAGAAGATAGGGTATAGAGTTGATAAAGAGAAGTTGTATCCAATAAAATTAAGATCAAAACAAGAAAACAAGAAAATCAAGACTCATTAAGGTCATTTCACATTTTATATTATTATTTGTAAGCCTAATTTATTAATTTGATGATCGAAAAGGCTCACTATGCAAAATCGTTTCATCTCACTTCATTGTATAGGTCTTTACATTCATCAAGAGACACTGAAGTTTTTTATTTTAATATAAAGTCCTCTTGATCTTTTAAATAATCTTAGGGAACATTTGGGAAGTGTTCTAATCATATTTAGATTAGAAAATTTGGTTTTGAGCATTTAAGGTTGTTAAAACCATGCTTTCAAGTTAATTGGTTAACCTATATAGGCTAGTGGTTGATCAATATAGGATAAAGTTTTTAAATTTGAAGTATTGAGAATTTGCTATAATAGAATGTCAACCAGTTGAGGCACTAGTTAACCAATTTTTCATATTAGTCAACCATTATAGCTTACTAATCGACGAGTGTCCAACGACTAGTTAATCTAATAATATAAATGCATACCAGTTGGCCAACGTATCAAATGTAGTCATTGTAATGACTAATTATTAGCTATAATGACTATTTTAGGTCTTAACACACTATAAATAGGTGTTTTTCTTTCATTGGTTTTAGGTGTTGTATACACACATTTCAAAGAGTTTTTCAATCATTTGAGCATTATTGTGCATATTTGTATGAGCGAGTCATTTCGGAGTTATCAAGTGAATAAGTGAGATATTTTTTAGTTTTAATGCTATGTTGGGACGTTGAATATTGTACTTGGAAGTGATCCAATTAGTATTGAGGTTATCTTCACCTTGGAAGAAGATTATAAAAAGGGTTCCTCTTTACCGAGAAAGGTTGTACAAAGGTTATTCTTCGCCTTAAAAGAAGAATTATAGTAAAATTCCAAGAAGAGTCTTAAGAGTAGATGTAGACAAGGGTTATTTGTTGAACTGTTATATATCAGTTTGCATTCTCTTCTCCCCATCCTTTTTAAAAAATTTAATTGTTTAATTAATTTATATTAATTAATTTTCTTATATTCTTTTATATTGATTGTTGTTAATTAATTATATTAGTTAAAAATTATTAAATTTTGTAAACACCTTATTCACTCCCCTTTTTGTTGTCATTAGGGACTAGCAAATGGTATCATAGTAAGTCTATTAGGTTAGCATTTCTAACAAAATGCTATAGCAAAGATCACGATAGAATATTTAAGGCCAGCATCATCATCATTCAGCCAAGAGGGATAAAGCATTAGTAGACCACCTTTCTTTTATGGTAGTGACTACCTTTAATGGAAAACTAGGATGAGATTCTTCTTAATGGTCAAAAGTATAGATTTATGGCAAATAGTTTCTAATGGTCCCTTTTTTCCCACTAAAATTGTAGTTAACAAAAGATTACCTAAATTAAAGGACGAATGAGAACCTTAAGATAAGAGATTAGTTTTTTGAATAGTAAGGCTATACATATTCTTTATGTACATTAAAGAAGAAATAAATTGAATAAAGTCTCTATATATGAAATTTCTCACAAAATTTGGCATACTTTAGAAATCACTCGTGAAGGAACAAATCAAGAGAAGAAATGTAAAGTTAGTATGCTAATGTACCAATATGAATTGTTCCAAATGAAACCTGATGAAAGCACCTAAAGCATTTATACTAGATTTATTGATATTATTGATGCTCTCAAAGGTCTTAAAAAGACCTATACTAATGTTGAAATGGTAAGAAAGTTGTTTTATTCACTTTTGAAGATTTAGGAGCTAAAGTGACAATCATAGAGGAATCGAAGGATCTAACAACATTACCATTGGAGGAACTTAGTGGATCTCTCCTCACATACAAAATGAGGATCCAAGAGACACAAGAATAAATATCACTTCCAAAGAAAAAGAATTTAGCATTTAAAGCCTCAAAGGAAGATTCAAATGAACAGGAAGAGAGATCAACTAGTGGAAGTGAAGAAGAAAACATTACCTTGATAACTTCTTAAATAAGAAGTTTTTAGAAAGAAGGGACTTCAAGGAAGATAAAATTGATTTAAAGTATAATCCTCTAACATTATTTGTTTTGAATATAGAAGACTCAACCATATAGAGTCACACCGTCCTTAACTCAAAGATGATAAGAAGTATGATAGAAATTATAAGAAGGACAAGAAGGACAAGAAGAAAGCACTTAAAGCATCAACTTGGGATGTTACAAGTGAATCGAAAAGTAAGCATTCAGAAGAAGAAATAGCTCATATATTCTTTACCGCTATAGACAATAATAAGGTAAAATATAACCCTAATTCTTTTAATGATAATGATCATGATGTGGCATATGATGAATTAGTAGAAAGTTTAGAAATCACGAGTAATACTAGGAAGATATTATCTTCTAAACTCAAGGATGTTCAAAAAGAGTTAGATGCATGCATGAGTGAGAATGAAAAGATGAAAAGTGAATTTCATAGCATTAAAACATCAAAAAATATGATTATTGATGACAATTATGACTTAGATCTATTAAGCTACGAGAATAAGACATTGAAAAGGGAAATTGACGCTCTCAAGGATTCCTTATCTAAATTTATAAAGGGAAGTGAGAAACTTTTAAACATGTTAGGAGCTCAAAATAATTCCAATAATAAGCATGGAATTGGATATAAATTTGAAAGTTTTTCCAACATTAAACTATTTTTATTAAAGGAAAAAATTTACATAGTAAAGAACCATTTCTTTGAATGAAAAATGAGCATTGACCATCCACATACAAACATACACATGCATATGACACATTTATTAGGGTTAAAACAAAGAGCAAACATCATGCTTTTATATATGGCTCACAAGTTAGACATAAAGTTAGGCATAACTTCTATGATAACATGCAAACCCACTCACACATATAATCATAGGGTAGTTCATTACCCTAAGAGAACATTCAACAACTTTAATGTCTAATGGAAGCTTCCTAATTATACATACACACATAGAAATGCGTATATATATCATCATCATTTAAATAACATGGTGCATTATTTTGTGGTAAGTTTGGATATATTGATGGATTTTGTTTTATCATACAAAGAGTGTTAAACAAGCATTCAAAAGTGTGGGTTGAAATGAAGAAGGGACCAAACAATAAAAGAACCAAGCTTTTTTCTTTTCTTAAAGCACATTGATTACCTTGATTTATAAGGTTATGGTATATAGTAGAGAGTGTAGTATTATTAAGGAGTTTATACATTTTATCTTGATGAATATAACCTTCTTACCTTTAATAAAATTTTGAAGATGGTATGATATAAGGAACTTAACTTTTAAAAGTAACCATTAAGACTTCTTAAATTGTTAACCAAGTGAGAAAAGTGAGAAGGATGAGATGCAATAATGGACTAAGAATTTAAGAAAACTGCTCATTCAAATCTCTCATAACTAATGTTCAACATGATGTAATTATTAGTTTATAATTTATAAATATGTGATTAGTTACATTTATGTGTCAATTTGAGTATAAATCCTTTGTGATGATTATTTAGATTTGAATTACAAATAAGGTGTTTTCAAAGTATGAACCCTAGTACTTAGAATTAGAACCTATATACGAAATAAGGTAATGAAGTTAGAATTTACATCAATTGGATTATTATTTCTATTAACTTTTAAACAAGGATAAATCTTGTTCAATTAGAGGAAAATTAGTTTTGGTTGATAGGAATTTTTTTAAGACCTTTATATGATTAAATTCTTTAATTGATATTTAGTTTGTTGATATATGCTTTAATAGTATTTTGTTAAAGTTTTGATGTTTTAACTAGAGTTTTAGAGATGATTTCTTAAACTTTCTAATTAATTGATTAACCAATATCTTAGTGTGGTCGACCATTATTTTTAAAATTTACCCCTTTTTGCTTTCTAGTTAGTTTATTGATTTTTTGGTTGCTTTTATTTTTTATGATTCCAAAAGGGGGGAGAAATTTCAGAGATATTAGATTTATAGGAAGTGATAACATTTAAGAGGAGTGACAGAATTTAAAGGTGGTGATTGTTTTGTCACTTTTGTATTTTTTGCACTTTATATAATATGCTTGCGTAAATTACATTTCTTTGACTTTGAATATGGAGAGTTAATCATTTTCTTGATATTTTTCTATGTTCTTAACTTTATTATTGTTATGCTATAATATCACAAGTGTTTTTTCATAATAAAAAATTAGGAGATTGATACAAACAAAGGAGGTTCCCATTGATTTTTTTAATGATAAAAAATATAATTACTACTAATGTCTTTATTATTTTTATGAAAATCAATACTAAAACAAAATGAAGTCATAAGCTCGAGAAGATAAGGTATGAAATTGACAAAGAGAAATTGAAGTTTACAATCGATAAAATTAAGATTAAAACAACAATAAAAAAAGATTAAGGCTCATCAAGGTTTTTTTATTATTTATGATCTCAATTTTTTAATTTGATGATCCAAAAGGCTCACCATGCATAATTATTTCATCTTACTTTATTACATGAGTCTTTACATTCATCAAGAGGCATTAAAGCTTTTAATTTTAATATAAGAGCCTTTTAATCATTGAAATAATCTTTAGGGAATATTTTGGGAAGTGTTCTAATCATAATTGGATTTCAAAAAATTAGTTTTTGGGTTGATTGGTTGACCTATATGAGTTAGTGGTCAACCAATATAGGTTAAAATTGTTAAATTTATTGAGAGTTTGATATAACATTGGTAAATGCACTAGTTAACTAGTCTGTCATATTGGTCTACCAGCATAGGTTATTGGTTAATGCACTAATTAACCAATCTATCATACTGATCAACTAGTATATGTTACTGGTTTACTAGTGTCCATTGGTTAGTAAATCTCGTGCCATAAATGTATAATGGTTTACCAGTACGTCAAATATACCCATTATAATGGCTAGTTCTTGGCTCTAATGACTATTTTAAGTCCGAAAACACTAGAAATAGGTGTTTTCTCATTGGTTTTGGTATCAAGAAGGTTTTGGATGTTGTATACACATATTTCAAAGAGTTTTTCAATCATTTGAGTACCATTGTGTCATATTTGTGTGAAAGTAATTTTGGAGTTATCAAGTAAATAAGTGAGATATTTTTTAGTTTCCTCTCCAGCTTGGAAGAAGATTATAAAAAGGGTTCCCCATTATCAAGAAAGAATAATTATAGTGGAATTCTAAGAAGAGTCTCGAGAGTGAATATAGGTAAGGGTTATTTTTTGAACCACTATAAATCGGTTTGCATTCTCTCCTCATATCCTCTTTAAATTATTGTTCAATTGTTTGATTAATTTATATTAAGCAATTTGCTCATACTCATTTATATTTAATATTGTTAATTGAGTATATTGGTTAGAAAAGTTGTAGAATTTTGTAAACGACCAATTCATCCTATTTTGGGTGCCACTAGGAACTAATAGTTTTAAACAATTTTTTAATGATAACAAAACATAATTATTGATAAGAAGTAATATAAGAAAAAGATGTAGTTGTAAACTCAATAAGAAAATTTATAAAGCTTATAAAGATGAGTTGAAATTTGCATTTGTCAAAGTGAAGATCAGTTCAAGAACAAAAGAAGATCAAGGCACATGAAATACATTATATATTTTTAAATGTTAATTATATTGAGGTGATCAACCAATGTCGCTACAAAGAATATTTTAGTCGTCTAATATAGTTAATGGGTTGAGTAATATATAATGGTTAATAAATTTTTTGCATTGAATGCACATTGGTCGACCAAGGTAGGTTAAACTTATAACATGGTTATTTCTTGATAAATTGGTAAATCATTATAGGTGTGTGTTTAATGAATATCCCTCTAAATGATACATTGGTCAACCTATATGCTTGAGTGGTCAACCAACTTTTCAAACATATTGAATATATACATTCAACGCACAATAATCGATTAATATGCTAAATTGTTTGACAAATGTTCTGCAACTAACCATTACAATGACTAGATTTTGGCTCCAATAATTAATAGGGATTTTAAAATTCTTTAACTATATGTTTTCTCATTGGTTCATGTATAAAGAAGCATTTGAGTGTCTTTTACACATATTTCTATCTTTTTCTCATATTTATATTAGTGAGCCTCTTTGAAGTTATCAAAGTAATAAAATAAGATATTTTAAATTGTAATCTTTAGTTATAGTACTATATTATTGTACTTGAAAAATTTAAAGTGGTATTAAAGTTCTTCTTTATTGTGAAGAAAGATAGTAAAAGGGTTCCTCATCATTGATAAAAGATTATATAAAATTTATTATTCACTTTAGAAGAAGAATTATAGTGCAATTAAGAAGAGCTTTGAGAGTGGACATAGCCAAAGGTTATTTTCTAAATCTTTGCAAAATGGTTTGCATTTTCTATTCCCTTTTCTCTTTAAATTATTATTCAATTTTTTGATTGATTTATGTTAAACAAATTCTTTATCCTTATATATATTGATTGTTGTTAAAGTAAATTGATTAGTTAGAAAATTTCATTAAGTTTTATAAACACCTAATTCGTCCCTCCTTTTGGTGAAATTAAGTATTAATAATAGAAATAAAATATAGCCATTATAATAACCAGTAACAAAAGTATTGGTAAACAATGTTGGAATATTATAGACTTATAAAGTTATAGTACACATTATCAAAAGATAATAATTGACTACATATTGGTTGACCAATCTATCCAAAACCTTAACATTGGTTGCTTAAATCACCATATTGGAGGACAAATATCTTAAAACAACTTTTCCAAAGCTTTTCAAGTTCTTTCAAACATCAAATGCATTATGCTAACAAAATTTTGATCTAAAACTATTTTAAAAGTTCTCTAAAAGTATTTTGATATAAATAGGGCTATCTTAAAAACCTTTCCAAAATTTTCTCTTGACTATAACAATATATATGTAATATGATCAAAGTGCAAATGATAATGTAATGATTAAACCCAAAATTTATTAAAAATTTTATGATAACATTATCAGAAGAATTATAATGATTTACTTAGTTTTTTTTATGTTCATTCCTTCTTGTTATAGTTATTCACTTAAATTTCTTTAAAGCTCTCTTAAGTTGCTTATGTGCTTAAAAAAAAAAGTTGCTTATGTGCTTTGTTTTGTTCATTTTCTGTTTCCTTTGATTGATTAATTAATTAAATTAGTTCCTTTACTCTTTTCATCCAACGTTATGAGTATCGTTCCATACCGATCGGAGAATGATACTCAAAATGTTGGTACTATATAGGTTACAAAAATTGGGTGGTATCGGTTTATATCGATTGGTACTTAAGATTCCAAAAAAAAAAGAACCAAATTGAAAATTTTAAAAGTTAAAGACCCAATTAAAAAAAACTAAAACTAAAACCAAATCATCTATTCTCTCCACAACACACCCGTTAATTCCTCCACTGCTCGTTGTCACAACTCTCCACTATTGTTGCTTATTGGGTGCTGCTCTCTATGCATCACTTGTGCATCCATTAACTCTAGTTAGCTAATCCACTGTGTAAAATCTAGAATCAAAATTCATTTGCATTAGGTTGAACCAACCTGACCCAATCTATGACTTGACCCAATCGGACCCATATTACTCATTAACTTGGTTGCAATTTTTTTTTTTTAGGTGGGTTTTTTACTCTAGATTACTATTGCATTGTGTTTTGATTGTGTCTTATGTGTATTGTAAATGGTTTATAAAATATGCATTGGGCAACTTGAGCTTGGAAGTTGGAATTAGTTGTATGAGTTATATATAGTTCACTAAAATTTAGGCATCGTGAATTCATGAAGAAATGGGATCAAAATAATATTGTGTATGGATTATGATGAAGAACATTTAAGCATTGTGAATTGCGTATCGTTAATGAACATGTCATATCATTTGTTATATTAATAATCATAAAAAAGAGATCAACATTAATTTATTAAATTGTTAATTAATTTATATGAAACATACAATTTACCAATTATTGTTTGTATATACAAGGTATTTAATATATGATTAATCATTTAAATATAAGATTTAATATATAACTAAATCATTTAATATATGTAATTAAGTTAAGAAAATTAAATGTTTGCATTTTTATATTATTTATTGTTTTCATTAGGAAATAATATTACAAATATTAATCATGTCTTGTAAGTAACAAATACACATTCATCGTCTTATCTTATTAATAGTTAAATACATGGTAGAAAATAGTATGGGATTTAAGAGAGAATACTCATTACTCAACATAATGTGAAATTGCAAGCATTTAAATCATTTTTTATTTGTGTTTTATTATAAAGAAAAGTCATTTTTTCAATATGTGTTACCATTAAAAAAGTACGATAGAGTTTATCAAGAATCTAGATACGTTTATAATTGAATACTGAATTTTTATAGTTATATAATGATATTGTATACAATAATTGTATTTTTAATATGAATTTATTAATTTAATTTTGACATATGTTTTCATTTATGTTTTTAAATAAATGAAAGGGAGTTCAAATACTCGAAGATTTAATGGCTAAATTGGTTCTTAGAATGAAAATCATACCATTTATGTGCATTGCAATAAACATTTGAAAGGTGAAGTAATCACCATATCAGAGAAGCGTTTAGCTGTGATCAAAGGTGAAGCAGGATCTTGCAAAAAATGTGAGTAATGACGTGAAATGACTGAAGACTTTACTTGAAACATATCAACTTGAAAAAGATATAAGACAAAGGCTAAACTACGAAATTAGTTATGGAATTTTTTTTTAGTGGTCAGGATGATAGTGGGGATGTTGAAGGTGGTGGTATTCCTACCCAACAAGAAGAAAATGTCACACTTGATGTGAGGAAAAGAAGAAGACATGTGATAAGTGCTTGATTGACTGTATATTTACTTCCTAAAGCTTAATGATTAACGTCGTGTTGTGCTTAAGAAACTTATTTTGGTTCATATTTTAATGTAGGTACAAGTTAGAGGAATAAGAACCAAAATGAGCTGAAAACATATCCTTAGAGTCATCCTATTGATGTTCAATCTTATTTATCTTTGTGGAACAAGAAGTAGATGAATCAGGGTGAAGATGGAACAAAGAATAAAGGAAATGAAGTTATTGCAACTTACATGAATGTGTATGGCACCATGTCACTGGAAGCCTGTAGGAGCTCAAAGATAACATTTCAACCACCTCTACAACTTACATGATTGTTTGTGGACTTACATGTTTATGTAAGTGAGCTATAGGGTCATGTAAGTTGTTATGTGGCTTACTGTAAACATATAAGTTCATGATTCTTGCATTTTTACACACATAATCACCTACACGCCTATATAGCTAACCATGTATTATGGCCGCTAATTTTTACTATAAAAGGGCGTTTAAGAGGCCAAAGGAGGCATAAAGAGTTTAAAAATGAAAAAGGGAGGTAGATTCCTTACCTTTTAGAGAGCTATGAGGAGCTAAACTTCATCCTTATGATTCAAAGGGCCTATTAAGGTTGACAAACATGTGTGGGCATTTTTTAATCTATTAGTGTTGTTCTCACTTTCTTTTTGTAATTGATTATATTATTCTATGAGTAATGGTTGGGATTTATTTATGAATGATTTAGATATCTCAAATAGATTATTTATGTATAAACCTATTGCCAAAATCTAAATTATAATACGTAATCATTGTAACTTTGATTCACTTATGGTAAACTAATGGTCTTACATCATTAGAAATAACATAACATAGGTTAAATGACTTGAGCTTATGTAGTTTTTACTAGATTAAACTACTTTTCTTATTTTGTAATGCAATTATTACACTAATTCTAGATAGCGTATTTTAGGGTGCCTAATAGCAAGACCTAATTAATGATTTTTTTTAAATTAGATACAATGTAAGGGAAAACTGTAATTAACATAGCATGTTATTAATCTAAAGTTAATAGTTTCAAGGAGAGGTTGGAGAACAACATAATGATTGATTGTGTACATTCACGTGAAGGTTGACAGTTAACCATGAATTGGATTCAAAACTCATTGGTTAATTTTACTACTTTTATACTGCTCGATTTGATTTACATTTGATAATTTAGTTTTACATTATTTTTTCAATTTTATTCAACCAAAAATTCATTAATCTTGAACGCTAGTTTATTCATTACAAAAGTTAAACACTCACTAAAGTTAAACACTCACTCTCTCTGGATTTGATCCTTACTCACCATTATTACAAATTTAGTTGTACAGAGTTAGGTTTTATTTTCTAATGTGTTCAACACACATTAAGAATTTGATGATATAACTTTGGCTCATACTAGATTAGTTCTTGGAATGAAGAATTATACCATTTATGTGTATGACAACAAACATTTAAAAGGTGAGGGAATATTTAAATTAATAAAGCATGTAGCTAAAATAAAAGGTGAAGTAGACCCTTGTAGGAAAAGTGAGTCATGACGTGAAATGACAAATAAAGGCTTTACTTAAAGAGTATTAGTATGAAAAAGATAAAATACAAAGGCTAACCACGAAATTGGTTGTAAAAGTTCTTTTTTTGAAATTGATTGTAGAAATTCTTTTTCCGATGGTCAGGATGATAGTGGAGATGTTGAAGGTGATGGTATTCCTAACCAATAAGAAGGGAATGTTACACCTGATGTGAGGAAAAAAGAAGAAGACATATGTTTAATTTTTTTCACCACGAACAACTCGTAGAGCTTAACCCTCAATGTTTAATGCCTTATAATCTAAAGAAGCGGCTCAGAGTATGGACATGGAAATGACTAGATGGTGGTATAATTCAGGTCTATTATTCAATGTCGCTCAGTCTTATTATTAGCAACCTATGGTGGATGCTATTGGCTCTTATGATCTAAGATGTAAGGATCCTTCAATTGATGACTATAAAGGTAAACTTCTGATAAGCCTTGTTTATAAAATAAATAGTTATTTGAAAGAAAGAAGAATGATTTGAGTAACTTGTGGATGTCCAATTATATGTAATGGTTAGACAAATAGAAGATATGAACCTATTATCAATATTTTAGTTTATTATGTTAAGGGGATAATGTTTTTGGAGTATATTGATGCATCTAGCCTTATTAGAAATATTTATACTTTGTTTCAAATATTTGATGAAGCTATGAATGAAGTTGGGCCAGAAAATATTGTTTAATTCATTACTGACAATGATTTTGCTTATAGAGCAGCTGGGAAGAGATTACAAAGTGTTGAGCAAGATTTACCTAATGTAAAACCCTCAATATCTGTAAGTATACAGATCATAAACTTGTAACAATTGAGGTATTGATCCCACGAGGAATTAACTAAAATTAAATGAACTTAACTTTGTCTAAGGTTTAAAAATGTGATTTAAATGAAAACAAAAATGATCAGAAAATTAAGCAATAAAATATGAGTTAAGTGGAAATAAAATTCAGAAATTAACACAATCAAATCAAGTTGAGCACTTAACCACTTAACAATTGAGTTGTCACAATAAAACAAGAATGATCAATTATGAAAGTATAGGAATCATTTTATCGTCATTTTGCTACCTTAATTATTTTTTATTCAATTCGTATCGATCCTAGATTTTGGAAAGGTTTATTACTCTCTCTCAAGACCTAATCATTTAACCCTAATTAATAATCCCTAATTGGTTTCAAAATTCCAGATTTTCAATCTCTCGATTAATTTTGTCGAAGTATAGGCAAACACAAATATAATAACACCCAAAACATTTCATTGAAATAAAAAACAATCAAGTCATAAAATGAGTCAAGAACAAATCCTAATATGAAATGAGAAAATCATCAACATGTACAACATTCTCAATCCCAGTTCATACATCAAGATAAAGGAAATCAATAAAAGAAAGAGAAAAAAACTTGATTGAATTGGTATGGAGTTAGCTGGATAGTTGCTGCTCCTCGTTCTCTCTTCTTGCTCTTCCTTGCTTCTTTCTCAATTTGCTAAGATGGAGGCTTCCCTTTTTGGAGTCTTTTTGTTCCTTTATATCTTAGGGTTAATTTAGGGTTACCTAGGTCTTTTTTTCTAAAAATACCCTCCAAACATTAAAACAAATGGAGAATCTCGTGTCTAGCGAGTGTCTATCACAACGGTGACAGGGTGTCATAATCGTGACTAAGAATAAAACTCCTCTGTCACGACCTTGACACTCTAGTCACGATCTTGACCCTGAGAAGGAGTCTTTTGTCATGACCATAACACCCATGTCACGATCGTTGTTGGATCCCGTTTCCGGAACCCAACTTCTTACACTGAACACTCATAACTACTCTTGAAGCGGAACGAAAAATCGAAATCCAAAGCGAATGAAACGAAACAAATGCGAAGCTAATAGGATCGAATACAAATGTGAAATCGAAGATTCAAATCGAACGTAAATGCGGAAACATATACGAAGCGATTTTGAATCGGATTATCGAATAACAAAC
>JAJMLV010000228.1:62259061-62272741 GCA_027123465.1 Erythroxylum coca | reverse complement strand
GATCCTCAACTCATTATCCTTACATAAACCCATATCTCATTAAGGCACAAATAACATTTATAACACAATTTATACACTACCACATTCATTTACTTTCATATTCACATTTCTAATTTTCACTCAAGGTTCGGGGCCCAACAATCGTGACCCTACTTTTTATCCCAAGCATACTCTAAACACTCATGTCATAATCGTGACCCTACCTTTTAGCCTAAGCATACTTTTTCAATCTTCATTTATCTAGGTTCATTCACTAACAAATACATCAAAACACCTCAAGAACATAAGATTAAGGTTAGACATCATGCCCTATACCACATAACACTTAAAAAGCATAAACAAACAATCACATTAACATAATTATAAGCCTAAATATGCAATAATCATCTAATCAACGCCTATAAACCCACTAAAACACCTTCCAAAACATATCACAAAACATATATAATTGCTTTTTATTGGACTCCTTGAGCTACACATTGCATTGATTTAATGTTAGAAAAAATAGGAGATTTTAGATCTTTTTTATCATTGATGAGACTATGTAGAAAGCAAATAAATTGATCAAGTTTATATATAATCGTGCATGCGTCCTAAATTTGATGAAGAGGGATTTCACTAATGGTAGGAATTTTGTATCATCCTACTACACTAAGGTTTGAAACTAATTTCTTATCACTTCAGTATTTTATTCTGATGAAGAATGAATTAAGACAAATATTTACAAGTGATAAGTGAGTCACGTCACGGTTTGCTAGTTCTAATGATGGACTTGAGATTTATAAAATTATACTTGAACATCATAAATTTTGGTTCCAATATTAATCTGTAATCCAAGTTTGTGAACATTTAGTGAATGTACTTCATCTAGCTGATAGTGATAAGAAAACAACAATAAGTTATTTTTATGATGCCATGAAGAGGGCGAAGGAAGCAATCAAGACCACCTTAAAAAATAAACCTTCGTTGTACACACCTTATCTTATAGTCATTAATGAGAGATGAGAAAAACAACTTTATTCTTCGTTGTTTATTGTTAGAAAATTTTTAAATCCTAATGTATATTTTACAACAAATTTTACAAAGAAAGTTGAAGTTAATAGGAGAATATTATTAATTATTACAACAAATTTTGCCTATGAGAAGATGCAACATCTTCTCAGCTTTCAAATGGAGGTTTACAAGGATACTTTTAATATTTTTAGGGTACCCATCGCTATTCATCAAAAAGACAAGCTTAATCAAGGTATATTTTTTCACCTTTGTTACTTGTTACAAATTAATTATTATTTTATTTTTGTTTTTTTACAGTTATTTGGTGGGACCAATTCAAGAGTAGTGTTCCAGAATTACAAAGATCTATTATTCGAAATCTGAGTCAATGCATGAGTGCAACAGGATGAGAAAGGAATTGAAACACATTTGAATTCATCCATTCTAAGAAAAGGAATATATTGGAACATAAAAGATTAAACGACTTGATTTTTATTCGATACAACTTAACACTTGGGGAAAGTTGTGTTATTATCATTGTTAAGTTTAATATAATTTCTTAATGATCTTTTATTTGTTTACTATAACTCTTAATAGAATAAGTAGTTCTATAGATCCAATTTAACTTGTCCATATTGATCTTTTAATAGATTGGGTTTCTGAGGAATCGAGTTTGATGGATGAAAGTGACTGGGAAGATATCTTAAATGGAAAAGTATTGACATATCATTTGATGTGATGAATTTAAATGATAGTAATAATGAGGCTCCTCTTAACGATGATAACTTTGTACCAAATGAGAATTGAAGTCAATGCGATTTGAGTAGATATTCGATTTAATGAAGTTATAGGTTTTTATTTCTCCTCTCATTTTAATTTCACTTATGTTTGATACATATATTAAATTCTATATATGCAGTATAGATATAATTGTAAATGTTTTGTTTTAGGTTTCACTTCTAATTAGTTATTTCCTCAATACGAACTCTTGTTGTAAATTGTAATAATTAGAGAGTTATGAATATTTATTATTCTTTTTATTTTATATTTCTATGTAATATTATTTATTATAGGATAAAATTGTAACATTTTAAGTACTTTATGTTGTCCTTAATTTGATATGTGTATGATCTTTTTTATATTAATTATGTTTTTTATTTGTATGTCAAATATGTGAAAGTAATATTAATAGCAATTAATAGATTGTTGTTATTTCAAATTTCTATTATTATATTTTAATACAAAGATATTGTAAAATTATAAAATATGTGTCACAATATATTTAAGGACTATTTTGTAGTTTTAAAAAAATTTATAGACTATTTTATAAATTTAAAAAATTACCTAAAATCATACTTGATATTAACTTGTACCGGTTATAGTATCGTATCATAACCAAATCTGATACTGATATCGGTACGACAGTACAATATTCATAGCATTGTTTTCAACTCCATATTGTACTTGATTTTTTAAAAGTTAACTTATTAATATCATCAAGGATAAAAGCATTAGTGGTAATATTCGTTATCATCAAAATCATGAGTTGGAAATTCATTTGGTCCAACAATATTAATTTATTTTATTTTATTTCATTAATTATCAATAATATATTTATGATTTTAATATAATAGTAAATCAAGTATTTCATTAAATTTTTAGTTATTATTTAACAATATTATAAAATAAAATAATCAATTTTTATTTATATTTGTAATTAACTTCATTAAATTTGGAATTAATAAATGAAATAATAAAACTTATTTATTATTATATATAATTTTAACTTATTTTATTAATATTTATAATAATTAAATGCTTTTATAATTTATATATATACAATAATTTTATAAATAAGATGATCATTTTTATGTTATTTATAATTTATTGTTACATAAGTAATTAATAACAATATGATTTGTAATAAAATATAAGAAATTAATCATCTTAGTATTATTATATAATAAATAAATATGTAATTTATTATGTAAAACTAATAATTTTATTATTTCGTTAATAATGTAATAGGAATTTATATAATTGTAAAATGAATATAAATAAAGTTTTTTATAAAAGCAAATTATAAGTAAAAATAATAAATTGTCATATTTTTATTGATATTTTCTTAAACATAAAAATTAAATGAACATTATTATTTATTATTATGTTAAAATTGATTAATATATGTTAACATATTAATATTTTTATTAATTATTAATAAACGAATTTACACATATTATAAATTGATTCCACTACTTCTTATGAATAACAAGATGTAAATATAATAAATCAATTAAATTAATAAAAAAAATTACAATATTATTCATTAAAACAATTGGAGTCAAATTAACAATTTATTTTATTATTATTGTTATAATAAATTAATATATATAATAACATAAATTTATTTATTTAACATATATTATCTTTGTTGTGTTATCTTCCCAATTATCCTTTTGATGTTACTTTGTAAGTTGAGAACATGTATTAAAAATTTTTAAAGTACATAAAGTTTTAGTAGATGTATCTTATCTAAGACAAACGCGGTGGTGGGCAATTGCAGCCTTCTGCTCAGGCCACGTGCGGTGGCAGATGTCAGATGATGGCCCGCGAACATATTTGCACAAATTGGTCCAATCAAATTCCAGGCAAGCCATTATTATTATCTTCTTCAGATGCTCCACCTCCCTAACTTGCCAGTAGTCAACGACTTTCCAATGCTCTTTTCTGGTGGCCACACGGTCAATCCTTGTGGGTACAGTTTTAGTTAGGAAAAGGACCACAAAGTAACATTGTTGCTTGTAATAAGTTTCAGATTTCTGGTTGATGGACGACGTGACCAAATGCTATTGGCTACATATTCTCCAATTTTCACATTTGCTCTTCACTATGTAACTTAAATTCTTTATTTCTTGGTGTTGGAAGAAGTTAATAGAAATATATAATTCTTTTATTTGTTAAGAAAGATTTAGTTAAGTCTCTTAAAAAGTAATTCCAATAATAAGAGAGTTTATAAAAATTCTTAAGTGATTGAGATTATAGATTTTGTTAAGATTCATACATAAAATTTATGATCAAGTATTAAAGATGAAATTAGTGATTAAAAATTCAACAAGTTCGACTGATACAATCGTTTATACCATCTAATTTTTTTGTTCAATTTTTAATGTTATGACTCTATTTACTTTAATAACTTTTATTGTTAAAAACTGATTAATTTATTGATTGATTGGTTAATTTTTATTAATTAATAAGTTCTTGCAAATTAAAATAAATTTATTAATTTTGATTTAACAATTTTTTAATTAAACTTTAAATTCTTCGATAAGTAAGGACAATCTTTTTCAATCATATTTTAAATTATTTAATTTTATTCAATATTTAGCCAATTTTATAATAATCTAATATCAGTTCAACCTTTTTAATCCTTAAATTTTTTTGTGGGTTCGATTTTTAAAACATCGGATGAAACATATACTTTAACTTAGAATTATCTATCATATGGTGTTAGAAAAACATTGCAAGAATATTAACTATTAATAGAAAGATTATTTATTGAGTTAAAGCTAGCTATGGGGATGGGGACCCAAAAGGGGACAAAATAGAAAATTGAGAATGAAGATATTACATTTTATTGGTAAATTTTAGTGTTACACATGACACTATATTTTGCAAAAAGAATATGTCAAGGCCACAGGGGGAAATCATGTAATGCTCTTAACTAGTTATGTTCAAAAGTACACTAAGTGCATATATTAATTAATTGTTGTTGAGATCAGATAATGAGAGGTCAACACAAAATAGTAATATGGAGTTTGGTGACACGTCAACACGGTTTTCGGCAGAAATTAGGAAGAACAGAAAAAGTAACGAGAAACGACCACCACCAGGAGGAACCAACATCTGTCCCAGATATTTCGTAATGGAACTGCCACATGGCATCAGAATCTGCATGATTGGTGTTCCTCGTTCGAAATCGGATTGGCTTATAATCTCTCTCACCCTCCCCACCATGCAGAATTGTGAGTTTCAAAAGCACTGGCTTTTTCTTCCTGTTCCTACGGCTTTACTGTTCTGAAACAAGCACACCAACTTTCCTTAATTGTTTGTTCTTCAACACTTACTGGGTTTTGAAGAGTTATTTACTTCAGTATCGTTTTGATTTTAACCAGTAAAGAGAGCTGTGGAGTGAGATTTGTGGTTGTCACTGGGAAGTGGGTTGGAAATGGCGTCTTCTATATTGTTCTGCGATTTGATCAATCCTTCAAGATCGTGTTTCTCGAGAAACCATTTCCCAATTCCTTCGTTTACCGGCCACCCAGTTGAGTTCTCGTCTTGTCCTCAACTTAGCTACCAACTAAAAAGCAAGACAAGTAACCAAAGCAAGAAATGGACGCAAGTTAAAGCAGTAGTGATAGAGGCACCTACTGTGAGTGAACCAAATAGGAAACACTCATCAGAGAAGAGGAAGTTAAAGATTCTTGTCGCTGGAGGTGGAATTGGAGGGCTGGTTTTTGCACTGGCTGCGAAGAGGAAGGGATTTGAGGTGTTGGTTTTCGAGAAGGACATGAGTGCAATAAGAGGAGAGGGACAATACAGAGGGCCAATTCAGGTACAGAGTAATGCTTTAGCCGCTTTGGAGGCTATTGATTTCGATGTAGCCGAAGAAGTTATGAAAGCTGGATGTATCACTGGTGATAGGATTAATGGACTTGTGGATGGGATTTCTGGTACTTGGTATGTTATGTTTCTCTCGACTTGTCTCATTTTCAATTTTTTCTTTGTTTTTCCTTATTTCTGCAAACTCTCTGGTGTTTTTCGGTTTGCCAAAACACTTGCGGTGAGAGTGTAATTTTATTAGTGAAACGCTGTAGTCGTAACTTGAAGAATTACTTTAGTATAATTTGTTATTTATTGTAGTTTTAATGTAATCCAATTCCTCTTCGTTGTTGACTATTTCCTTTTTTACAATTGTTTAAATATGACAATGGATAGTTCGATGTGTCCACTATTTTCATTACACGGAGTGGACTTTGTAATATCAACAAAAGATTTTCAGAATAGAAAATTGTTATGGTAGTCGGCCTTTTCTGAAGAGGGTGTTGGTTTTCAGTCGATTTAAATGATACTAGTTGGTATCAGGTACGTCAAGTTTGATACCTTCACTCCTGCAGCGGAACGTGGGCTTCCAGTCACAAGAGTTATTAGCAGAATGACTTTGCAACGAATATTAGCTGATGCAGTAGGAGAAGATATTATTTTGAATGGAAGCAATGTTGTTAGTTTCAAAGATGATGGAAATCAGGTAACTTTGAGGTTTTGAGTTCATGTTCTGGACATATTCTTCCCCCATGGATTGCATTCAATTGGTAGTTCTATTATGTGTTTATCTGACTTTCTGATATAATCGTTGAATCAATTTGTTAGATTCTAGTAGCTTTTCTGTATCTATAACTCTGTTACTTTTGCAATCTATGTATCAGGTTACTGTGACACTTGAGAATGGACAAAGGTATACAGGTGATCTCCTTGTTGGTGCTGACGGAATATGGTCTAAGGTTACCATCGCCACTTATTTAGTCATTGAATGATATCAATTAGTTTCTCAACACATATAAAACAAATATTGCAATGTTCTTCCACTCATGTCAGTCTCTGTTGCTTTTCTGATAAACTCCAATAATATAATCTTGTCAAATAAATTTTGTAGGTGAGAAAGAACTTGTTTGGATCTAAGGAAGCTGTTTACTCTGATTATACTTGTTATACCGGCATAGCAGATTTTGTGCCCGTCGATATTGAGACTGTAGGGTATGTTTCATTTCATGTCTTTGAAGGTTTTTTTGATGACAACTCTTATTCAATTTGTTTGATTTCTTCATGTTGTTTGAGTAATTAACATCAAGAGCGTATTACTTTGAAACTTCTCTTGTTCAGGTATCGAGTGTTTTTGGGTCACAAACAATACTTCGTCTCATCAGATGTGGGTGCTGGAAAGATGCAGTGGTATGCTTTTCACAAGGAACCGCCTGGCGGCACAGATGGCCCCTCTGGTAAATACTCGAAACTTTCCCTTGAATGTTCTTTTATTGAAGAACATTATGGTCTAGTAAAGGATCTATCCACATGCTAAATTTCGTGTTTTCTACTAAAATTTGGAACTTAAAACAAGAATATAATTGATCCAAGAAGCTTGTGTAATAATTACTCCCATATGAATCAGTTTTGTATTTGTTATTACAAACAATCAAACAAGAAGTCCTTCACTGATAAAACATAGTAAATGCGATTGCTGCATTGGGATGTATTTTATACGTTTTTTTTTTTCATAAATCTTGCGGGATTTGAAGATCTAGATGTACAAGAGTTGAAATCAAGATTTGTCCATAAGCAAACTCCACATCTTCTAGAGGGAGATGATTTATAGTGGCAATGGCTTAGTTTATGATGTCACAAATTCTTCACTTACCATGCAGGAAAGAAGGAAAGGCTACTGAAAATATTTGAAGGTTGGTGTGACAATGTGATGGATTTGATAAATGCAACTGATGAAGATGTCATTCTTCGACGTGATATATATGACCGAACACCTACCTTAACATGGGGAAAGGGTCGTGTGACCTTGCTTGGAGATTCTATCCATGCCATGCAACCTAATATGGGTCAAGGGGGTTGTATGGCCATTGAGGTACATAAATTGAAGCATACTCTTCTATGACATTAGAATTTCAATGGAGTTAAGAACTATTTGTTATTAGTTTTAAAAGTATCAGAGTTTGCAATGAAATGGATGGAGATTCTTAGAAGAACTATTTCCTGTAAAAACATGAAGGGTGTCTAGAGATCCAGAAGATTTAATTAAAACCTGATGAACCATTTGTTTAATTGTTACAGGATAGTTATCAACTTGCACTGGAGCTTGACAAAGCATGGGAACAAAGTATCAAATCAGGAACTCCCATTGATGTTGTTTCTTCATTAAAGAGGTAATGACCATGCACCTCTTTCAGAATTCAGGAGCTATTAGGAAAAGAAACTGGGCTTCATGAAGCTTTTGGACATTCCCATAGTTGTGCTTTTTGTTGAGATCACGCGGGGAAATCGCCTATAAGGCCAAAAGACCTGTGAAATCGTTTGCTTAAGGCGATCCCTTTTGAGACAAATTGACATTGTAGAAAACTCTAACGCTAAAGCGAAATGTTCAGTGTCATTTCTATGATTGAGGGGGAAAAGTCTGTGGAGTACTACCATAAATTTCTCCTTTCATCAAATGTGCCATCTATGAAAACCAGGTTCTTTAGCCATTAGATGTACAACTGCAAAGAATTTATACCCAATATTTGAATACAAGCAATTCACACTTTCTATGGTTTTATGCGTCAAATTTGGGAAAGCTCTCAAATTTGGGAAATTCCTCTATCTTAATTGACTCATTTATCCATTTTATTTTGCATAGCTACGAAAGAGCTAGAAGGCTTCGTGTTGCTGCTATCCATGGCATGGCAAGAATGGCTGCAATAATGGCTTCTACTTATAAGGCTTATCTGGGTGTGGGACTTGGTCCATTATCTGTAGGTGTCTTTGTTGATTGCTGTTGTTAAATTATATTCACTGAGGAAAAAAAAAAGTGTAATAGATAATTTTGGTGCTAAATTCTGATTGCTATTTGGCCTGCTTTCTCAGTTCTTGACAAAGTTTCGGATACCACATCCAGGAAGAGTCGGTGGGAGATTTTTCATTGACATAGCAATGCCCTTGATGCTCAGTTGGGTCCTAGGTGGTAATAGGTTTGATCTCTACTACCCTGTTGTCACTGCATAAGTATTCTTCCTCTTTCGAACTCTTGGTTCTTTATCTACTGGGTTATTATGATCTATGGCATGAAAGCTAGTTGTGGTTGATAGGAAGTGAAGCAAAACAAAGGATGGGTGGGGACTAAGTCTGCCCATGCATACCTATGGAATCCAATTAAAATTTTCTTTTCAGGCATATTGAGAACTATCCTTAACGCTATTTAAATCAACAAATGTTTCCTTGTATTGTAGCTCAAAACTGGAAGGGAGATATCCAAGTTGCAGACTTTCAGACAAGGTATTTTTTTCAGTCAAGTTTCTGAATTTTAACAAGTGTAATTTAGGTGTTCTTTAGAATCCTTATCATTCTGATTATGAAATGAATTGTTAATGATTTCTTTAGGCAAATGACCAGTTAAGGACATGGTTTGAAGACGATGATGCTCTAGAGCGTGCTCTTAATGGAGAGTATGTACTAAATTCCTTGTGAATATCATCTCCGCTACATTTAACATTGTTGGTCAAGTCCAGTCACCTTCCTTTCTCTAACCTGCTTCATTGTTTGTTAGGTGGTTTTTAGTAAGATCTAGAGACGAGTCTGAGGCTGATGCTGATGCTTCACGCATACATTTGAGTAGGGATGAGAACAAAACCTGCATAATTGGGTATGACTCCGATTTTGATCATACTTTGGGAGAAACAGTGACAGTTATTGAACTAAGTTGTCCTCCTACTACCTCCTTATCATACTTGTTCTAATGTGTTCTTTAATTGAAGGAGTGTGCCACTTGAGGATCCTCAAGGATTGTCAATCGTAATACCTTCACCTAAGGTAATTTAATTTGGGAACTAGTCTCATATTTCACCCTCTTTAATTGCGGTGGAATGTGTTCTTAGATTATAGTGAGAATCATCATGGTAAGACTCTTCTTTTTGTCAAGATCAGGTTTCCAGAACTCATGCTCAAATCAGTTATAAAGAGGGTTCATTTTACCTTACTGATTTACGGAGTGAACACGGTACCTTTATAACAGAGTAAGTACTTAAGCAGAGTGCATCTCCATCACAAATTATGAAGCATATTTCACCGTCTAATATTAACAATTTCCTTGCATCGGCAGTAATGAGGGAAGGCGACACAGGCTGCCACCCAACTTTCCTTCCCGATTTCATCCATCAGATGTGATCGAGTTTGGTTCTGATAAGGTGATAAAACAATCCTTGCATTTGTGCTTGCATCATGTGATTTGGGTTGCATCTTTCTCTTGCATTCCTTCCGAAATGTATTAAAGTAATCTAATGCATAACACCGCCATACATTTTCCACGGATACTTCGCTAGTACAAGGCTCTCAGTTGTTTCTAGTGTCAGTGCTACAATAATAAACTATTAAACCTATCATGCGCAGGCATCTTTTCTCGTTAAGGTACTAAGATCTCCTCCTGAATTTGTGGAGAAGAAAGAAAAAGTTGGTGAAATGCTTGAAGCGGTATGAAAATTTCTGCAAGTTCATAATTTTGGAAGTATATAGGAATTTGGTACAGCATTTACTTGGAGCAGCAGGGACGTTTGAGTCTGCCGCCATTTTTTAGAGCTCAGGAAATGAAGTCCAGAATATTATACAACAGAAAACATGTAAAATCGACTCTTCGTTACGAAGGTGATTGCAATCTGGAAAATGTAATATCAAGCTTTCTTAACATTGAACATAATAAGGTATACAGATTGCTTAGGAAAGGGCTAGAAAGTAATGATATCCATGTGAAGCACTATTCATAATTCATAGGCATCTGCATTACTTCTTCTACCGGCTACGCGTCTGTTTAAAATTTAACCACTTACAAGTACACATCAAGGATGGTCTTCTGCGGGCTTAGACCATACGATAATGGAGGCTCAAACTGGTGTTATGTTATAGTTCAAGAAAATGAGATATCTTACCATCATCGACTATACCTGAATGGATCTTGATAAGGTCAACCAGTTCAATTCTTTGATTAGAATTCTGCTTCCGTTTTTTGTTGTAAGAAATAATAGATACCAAGAAAATCACGTGTCGAAGGTGATGAATAGAAGAGATTCGAGAGAATTAAGAGAGAGAAGAAAAATACACAAAATCACACAAAAAGGAGAGAGAAGATAATTAATTCTCATTCGGTTATTACATTCCATATATCTGTTACAACATAACTTATATACAACTAGTATACGAAATTGTAGTTTAGGTCGTATGCTAACAATGGTGGACCTTATTTAAAAAAACGTAGTGTTTCGTAATAAAATCTAACAACTAGTGACATCACCGTCTTCTTCTTCGTTTGTCTTTGTAACAATCCCCTTCCCATTAACATCCTCGTCCACCAAATTAACTTCCGGAAAGCGGTTTTGAAGGTCAAAGAGATACTCCCAAGTCGCTCTGGTATTATCACCATCGGACCATTGGATGAGCCACCAAGTTATTGCCCGATTGTTCCTCTTAATCATTGAGCTTCTTAGTACCGCCACTGGTATTCGTTCGATGGGACCAATACATTTGGGTAATACCGAAAACGTATTGTCATGTTTCATAATGGCCTTCTTTAATTGTGATACGTGAAACACGGGCAAATCATTGATTCCGCAGGCAACTTCAATTTGTACGTCACTTTACCAATTTGCTGTGTTATTCTATATGGTCTATAATACAATGGTGTCAGCTTATAATTGTTCCTACTTTGAAGTGACTGCTATCTGTCTGGTTGGAGCTTCAAAAATACCCTTTCGTCCATCTCAAACTCCATTTCTGAGCGTCTCGAATCAACGTATTGTTTCATCCTGTTTTGAGCTCTCTGTAAATGGAACTGCATCACCTTGGTCATTTCTTCCCTATTTAACAGAACCTAATCAATTTCCAACACTTTTGAATCGCCTGCTACATACGATGTATAAACTAGTGGTGGATATCCATAGAGAACCTCAAATGGTGTTGAATTAATTGACGGACGGTATGTCATGTTATACCACCATTATGTTAATGCCAGTCATTCACTCCATTGTTGAGGCTCTTCTCCACAAAAGCATCGAAGATAAGTCTCCAAGATTTTATTCACTGCTTTTGTAAGTTCGTCTGTCTGTGTGTGATAGGTGGTGGAATACTTCAAGCGGATTCCTTGCAGTCACAGTAATTCTCCCCAAAATTTCCTCAGAAATATAGGGTCCCGATCACTAATGATACTTTCTGGCATCCCATGTAATTTAAAAACATTGTTGAGAAATAGTTTCACAATATCTTCTGCTGTGTATGGATGTTTAATCAAAATGAAATGAGAATATTTTGTAAAAAGGTCCACCACCACCAAGATGATCGTCTTCCCCTTTGACCTTGGAAGATCTTCAATGAAATCAACACTAATTTCTCTCCAACTTCCTTATGGTATTTTGATTGGTTGCAATAACCCAGGGTAGGCCGAATTATCATGTTTGCTTCTTTAACACACCATGCATGCTTGTATGTAGTTTCTTATGTCTCTAGCCAGCCCTTTCTAGAAAAACATGTTTTGTACCTTCTTTGTTGTAGCCAGTACGCCTGCATGACCTCCCATTGCATCGTCGTGGCTCATGGCCAAAATTTGTTGTCGCAATGTAGGGTTGGCTCCTACTACTGGTCGTCTCTTCTATCTTAAAAGTCCTTCCTTCCATTCGTATACTCCTGTTTTCATTTGTCCCACTTCTAATTGTTTCATAATATCTTTGATTATTTGATCCTCGTCCTAGCACTTCTTAATTGCATCGAGGAGTTCCCCCTGAACTTGTGTTATTGTAAACATTAATATCTCCACATTCCCCTTCCCTCTCTAGTACTGCACTTCAAAATCGTAACCCGAAAGTTTTAGAAGCCACAACTATTGAAATGGAGTGGATAATTGTTGCTCTAACAAATATTTAAGGCTACGATGGTCTGTCTTAACAATAAATTGTTTATAACTCAAATAATGATACCAGTACCTTATCACCTTGATGATTGCTAAGAATTCCTTCTCGTAGGCTAATAGTCCGTGATGTCAATTGGCCAATGCTTTACTGAAAAAAGCAATTGGGTGCCCTTCCTGCTATAATACTGCACCAATCTCATGTCCGCTCGCATTCGCTTCCACCGTGAAGGGTTTCGAAAAATTCATAAAGTTAATACTAGAGCTGAAATGACTGCTCTTTTCAATGTCTTGAAGGCATCTCTCTCTTCTTAACTTCAAACCTAATTAGTTATTCTATCATTCTTTAATAATTTCGTCAATGGTCTGGCTATTAACCCTTATCCCCTAATGAAGTGACGGTAATATCCCGTAACACCCAGAAATCCTTTAAGTTTTGTAATCCCTTTTAGTTCTGACCATTCCTTTATCGTTTTTACCTTCTGGACATCTATGGCAATTCCTTTCCTTGAGATCATATATCCCAAATATTCAATCTGCCAACCTCCAAAAATACATTTATTCCCCTTCAGAAACGACTAATTATCCTTCAACGTCTGTATGGCTACGTAAGGTGTTCGACATGTGTATGGAGCGATGAATTGTAAATTAATACATCATCGAAGAAAACTAATATGAACTGTTGCAAGAAGGATTTGAATATTTCATTCATCAATATCTGGAATGTTGAAGGAGCGCTCGTTAAGCCAAATGCCATGACCATGAACTTGTAATACCCTTCGTACGTCTAAAACGTTGTTTTGAGATATCCTCCGGTTGCATCCGAATCTAGTGATACCTGGAGAGTAGATCCAACTTGGTTAACCAGCTCGCTCCATGCAGCTCATCCAGTAACTCTTCAATTAACGGTATCAAAAATTTGTCCTTAACGTATAGGGAGCATGCTCTGGTTCTCTAATCCTCTCAAAACACCTACGAGCCGCCTG
>JAJMLV010000228.1:62231612-62257154 GCA_027123465.1 Erythroxylum coca | reverse complement strand
CACTTAAAGTTTGTTGAGTTGAGTTGATTCTGTGATACATGGAAGGAATTAGGTTATATAACTTGTGACCGCCATGATCCCATCAACTTAATTCAATTAAGGATGACTTGATCGATTTTATGTATTGTGTGCACTTAAAGTTTTATTATTGGATCACCAAGTCGTTACATGGGTCAAGTAGGAGATTATTAGACTATTTAATGTCCCATGTGATTTATAGATTTGAGTCCTATAAAAAACACTCAAGATAATGATTATTGGGTATTACAGAATGGATCTTAAATGTGTCAAAGATCCTTTCCTTTTTTCTTCTAACAATGAACCATCATGATGATTGGTGAACCAACATGATGGTTGGTGATTGAATATTTAAATTTTAGAAACAAAAACTTATTAAGGTGAATCTCAATTATTCTAAACAATTGAAAAAAGACGATAAATAAAGGAAGTAGAAAGAGAATAAATCAACATCTTGCGAAAACAAAAAATAATCATAGTTACAATTACACAAAACGCAATCTATCCATAAAAGTCATACACATACGAGTAGACTATATATGTAACAAGTATAGTGACATAATAGGCACAGTTCTCCCTGGGCTCTATCCTCTTCATGTCAACTAATGGCCACCCTCCCGCAATCATTTGGGTAAGTCCACAGCTCAAGATATTCGAAATGGCAACATCCTATTTCATCTATCACACAAAAGATCCAAACCAAGTGCTGTTGTCTCCCTCGGCATGACGCCATTGCCAGTTCCAGTGACCCTTACAAAGACCAGATAGGCCATCACTCGACAAAAGACAAGCATTTACTGACTCTGGACCGCCCCACGTTATCAAATTTACCACATGATCAGTCTACTGATGGAGTCATATGCTAGGATTCTTACGTCTTTATCTATCAATGTACAAAGGAGGGTCCTATCTACTGATGGACTCATATGCTAGGATTCTTACTTCTTTATCTATCAATGTACAAAGGAGGGTCCATACAACTAAATAAGTCACCGTGTAGGCATTTCAAGCTCTGCAGGAGCACACGTGATACAGGTGCATATGCGGTGGGATAGCCATGTGCCTTGAACAAGCAACAGTTAGTTAGTAGTTACCGAGTGGTGGTTGACGGTGGCAAGTGGCAGTAACCGTTGTTGCATTAATTGCCTTTACATAGGAATACTTCGTGCTTCTTTTCGCATTATCTGTTGTTATGGTTCTTTCTCCAACTAACCGTTCATTGGCACTGGGTATTTCTCTGTTTTCCAGTATAAACTAAGACTTCAAATTTGAAACATGATGAACCAAGAGAGAATGAGGTTGAAACGTTTGAATTGAATTATGGTATGATTCAACTCGTACAAAAGAATAAACACTATCTGCTGAATGCTAAACTATTCGTTGAGATGCTGCAGAAATATTCCTTGCTTTGTCCTTACCAACATTCCTATCTCGGGATAAAAAAGAAAATCACGTTACTGTTCTGGTACTGTACTAGTTATTCCCATCGTGTCCAATTACCCAATAGGAATAAGGACAAGGATGGAGGAGATTTTTTCTTTGTAATTGAGATATTATGTTCGAGCATTCCAAGAAGCAAGCCCTGACCAAACTCGCAGGGGTCTCTCTGATCTGCAGAGGACTTGGACCCATATAGACATTCCAGTCATGAGTGAAATCAAACTTGGAAGTTCGAGTTGGGACTATAACAGCTCTTGCAAACCTTGGATGCTTAATGTCTAGTGAAGAATGTCACAGAATGGTCCAAGTAATGAAGTACTTCTCGGAACCCCAAAAAGGAAGGAAATTGAAACCTAGTCCTAGTGTAAAACTTAATGGAATAATGACATTAAGTTTCAGTGAGTAAGTTCAACAATAACCTATCACATTCCCATCACACGAGGAGGAGATCAACATTTTTTTGAGATAAAACTGTTACCGAAGAACTCTGAAAATCAAGTTCTCTGTTGCTTAACTTTATTCCCTCTATCTTGTGTACGGTCACCTTCTCAAGTGATCCCTATTGCTCTTTTGGTCTTCTAGGACTGCGCACCAGCTGAGTACCGACTGCGTACCAAAGAGACAAGGCTTTCACATCTCACAAGAAAAAGATGTGTAGGTCAACAAACAAACTTTTGATCCACAGACACAAAATAAGAGTTCTTCAACTTTCTTTAAGTGGTTGTAGGTCCGATCTACTGTTGCAAAAAGATGCGGATTTGAATCATGGTTAGAATTGTAGTGAGAGAAAAATATCTACAATTCATTAAAAATTTAAAGAAAATAATCAATAAAATTTGAAATAATTATGAATTTTAAATGTAGATTAAATCTAATTTATTAATTAATTTTTAAATTTTAATTTATAAAATAAATTTAATTATTAATTTACTTTAAAATACATAATTTATTTTAAAAAACTCATAATTTACTTTAAAATGATATCTACGACCGATAATAGAAGTTTCCAAAATATAATAAAATACAAAAATAGATTACAAAAAAGGAGATGACTCTCGCTTTATGTTATATGTCCATAATTCGGATCTCCGACCAAAATAATCTTATTGAATTTTATCCAATGTTTTGGGTATTCTATAAGATTAGACAGTCTCTCAACATTAAATTCATATTTAATACATGATGCCGTTTTGGACTTTAACCGAGATTGGACAGCTGAGAATCCAAACTCATGTATACATTATATGACTCACTAGGAGAGAACTTTCTTCCACTTGGTTTGTACTCTCTCATAGCCCCATCACAATCACCTCAATGGACAGTAATTCAATTTGCGCCTTTCTTCCCATTGCTTTTCTTTCATTAAGGACTGATACTGATCGTCTGGTGAAAAAGTAAAAGGTAAAAAGTTAAAGAAAATGAAAGGAAAAACAAGGAACAAAACGACACTTTTCAAGAAGCTAAACGACGGGACTAAAATGGATGTCCCGCTGTCCCACACCAGCAGCGTACCATTGACACCAAGCTCCCTCTCCCTCCTCCCGTTCTCCTCCATAGTGGGACCCCCATTAACGTCTCTCTTTGTTATAAAAACAGCGCACACGTGCACTTAAGGCGCCTCATTTCAAAAGCTGGTTCATGGCTCCATTAATAACAACATTTCTGAAGCTGGTTTGGCTCCATTAATCACAACACTAATCTCAATCAACTCCTTTACCAAAAATAATTATTACATACATTAATGATTATTACATTAAAAACAGAACAAATGGATTATTATATTTAATGCATAAACAACTCATGTGACGTCTTCAATTTAAATATGTAAGTAATACATACCTAAGCATAGGAATTTATAATATACACTATAAATAATAAAAAATAGAGAAAATGGAGAATACCAACAATATCGGATATAAAATTCTGGAACCCCGTTTACTAATCTCCTTTTTGGTGGTTATTTTGTGGTACGCTCCTTTTCCTAGTACAATATGAACTCGTCTGCCTGTGTAATTTTTTTTTCCTTAAGATATAAGATTTATAAAAATACATGTAAACTGGTAATAATCTGGAGGGCTTTTCTACTTTAATTACCGGGCAACCGATTCAGCCAGTTTCCCGATTCTATGCACCAGCTCTGGCGACAGTTTCTTGACCGTTTTCCTTTCCCTCTCGGGTCGGAAATCGAATCCTAATGCATCCGACACCTCCTCGGAGCTCCATCCAGATTTCCGGAGCGAGTCTGAGAACCGATCTGCTTTCAATAGCAGAGCATCCAAAACCGCTTGGCTGTCCAACAACACCATCTCCCCTTCGAAAAAACCCGAAGCCGATACTTGAACCATTTCGGATATATCCGACTCGCTCCACCCGCCTTCCCTCAAAACCGATCCGATTTGCTCTACATACTCATCCACCCATTTTGGTACTTCGGATCTAGCTCGCATGTCAATAAACCGCTCCGGTGAGTTCCTTCTCCGACGGTTCACTGCAGCATCGCTCCAGAACTCGACCCATCGCGGCGTTCTTACTATCCCCGTATCCAAGCTCCTACGTGAAAAATTCAACGACGTACCGGCTGACTTCTCGCTCACGGATCTTTGCTTCTGTAAAAGTATCGGGTCAGATTCGGAGCTCCGAAAGGGAGACTCACGGTCAAAAAAATCAGATAGATCCAGACCGCAACAGAAGATTCGATTCTCGTCGACGAAAAATATGGGGTTACCAGCTAGAGAAGGGTTACAAGGAATGTAACAATGGTTGAAAATAGGAATCAACAATGGAGCTCTCTTTAACGCATTTCTCGCAACACGCAATGCTTTTTCTGGATCAGACGGTCTGAGGCCCCAAGACTTAGACCAAAGCGCTTTACGTGCGATTTGGAATGAGATAGCCGCGATTGGAAGATCAAGAGATGCTCGGAGATGGAGGCGAGCGCCGCTGGAGCGCCAGTCGGGAAATCCGGCGCCGACGGGCAATCCGGCGGAGAGGACAGCTCGGAGGTCAGGAGGGAAGGCGAAACCGAACTCGGCCTCGGCTCGGGCGAACTCGGCGTCGGATAAGCCGTGTTGAACTTGGACACCTGAGCTGCGTAAATGGGTCATGACTTTATCGGCAAGTGAAGAGAAGGAGAGTAGGCCGTTGCGGACTGGGATAGTGGAGACGGTCGACGGCGCGGCTGCTCTCGCCGAGAGGCGGCGGAGGCCGGCTATGTGTGCCGGGTTTAGACCAGTCATTCTCCGGTCGACATCGACCATTGTGAGTTAACTGCCGTTTACGAGCGGAGACTCTTGTTATTTCTGATAAGTGAAATGGAGAAAAGGTGAATAAGACAGCAAGAGTTGAGCAGAGCAAAGTTTATAGAGCCTGGCTTTTCATGTAAAGTGGATGATATTTATAACAGGGGAAGAGTGGAGCCCACTTGTTTATATTTTGGATTTTGTATCTTAATCAACCCCGCAATGTTAATCTAATTACTTATAACCATGGCTTATCGGAAACGATTGCAGGGCGTTGCTAAAAAGGATTATTGCGGAATTTGCAGTGAGAGACAAAGGCAACGGCTCTTAAAGGAGGGAAACAGGCGGTGTAAGTGTAATCCTTTTTAGTTTCCAAATGTAATTCCACTTACGGTCTAAAAGTTGTGAAATTAGGAAACAGCTTAATTTGGGGTGAGGAGAGGACGGAGCTTCTGCTTCTCTTAAACTGTTTAGCTTTTAGATCATACCCAACTTTTGGTCATGTTGAGCAATCTGTGGACCTTAAGAAATCATGGGATTGTTGAAAGAAGAGATAAAGCTAAGCACACAATCATAATGGTGCCTTGTTGTATGCTAACGTTAACTCACCTCTTTTATTTGTTTAAGCAAAGATGCACAAAGTTTGGGGTAAAGCTAATCATTGGTTATATATCAACACAACTAAGGAGTATCATTTTATATCTCTCCCTTGCTTAGCCAGAGCCTTTGTCGATTCCAAAGGAATTGAACCGACGTAAGACCATAAATAGTTGAAAGTGCTCAAAAAATCACCCTAAGAGTTAATTATAATTCAAGTATAATAATTAAAGTTGTTGTATAAACTAATCGTATAATTGTGGCAACCCCCAAAGAATCACCTTACATTTATTCCATGTTCTGTATGAGAAAGTTGTAAACAGTAAAGCAAGTAACGTCACGTTTGATAGTGAAATTTTGGCTTGGCCTTACAAACAAACTTAAATCTTGAATAACATTATTTGGCATGGTCACCTTAAGTCGTCCAATCCCCAATTCTCCTCATAAGAAAGTTAGGCCATCCTAACCTTTCCACTTTTTAACTGGATTATTGTACAATGATATTATTACCCAAAAATTAAATAGGATTAGGTATGGGATTTTAGTATTGTCCTTGTGACCTCTAGTCTTTCCACCACTCGAAGGCCAAAACTCTTGCACTAATCGCATAATCTCTCTGTACTTCATCCATAAGGGTGCTTAGATGTAAATAAAGTTGCAAAATCTTATGGTTTTCAAATAAAATAACATAATTATATATTAGCCTAATTAAGCTTCGGAATCCGGCAGTCGGCTCCAGCCTGCCTCCGCCGTCTCTTACTTGCCCGGATCTCATTAATTACGTGCATGGCAAACCATTAACAAATGAATCCAATCTTATTGGTTTTGAAAAGAAAAATAAAAGAATCTTACGTATACATTGTTTAACTAACATTAGTTCATCTCGAAGTTTACGATAGATTGTTGTTTCTTGTAGTTGTAGCATCTAACAGAATTTTAACGGTTAGTTTTTCAGACTATCGCTCGAATCCATTAAAGAGGTTTAATTAGAGTTCCTTGACCTGGACTTTATTATTCTATTCAAAGAAAAAGGGTCAGTAATAGCTACATCTTGGTTTGGAACTTATACACCGCTCGTACCTCTCTCAAAAAAGTCTACCTTGTTGGACTTTTTAAGTGCGAATGGGTCTATACAACACATTAATTAAGCTGTGGATAGCACGTTTTCTCCCAATCAATATAGCAAGTTCTCCATGTGAAAAGGATGGTAGCTTCGTAAATGTGTGGGAAAAAATTGATGGGACCAACAAGCTAAGAAGGGTCCCTGAGCCTGACTCCACATCACAACTACAAAGGTGGATTAGATCTGCAGGCTTGTTAGAATTCCCATTCTTTGGACCCAACTAGTAATGTCACCAGCGACGAATCCAGGATTTTAATCTGGGAGGACAAGGAACTTAGTTTTGTAGGGACTATAGTCCTACTTAGTTTATTATATATATATATATATTCTGAAAAAAAAAAAGTTTTGTAGGGGCTATAGCCCTTGCTAGCCCCTCCCTGGATCCATACCTGAATGTCACTGATCTCCTAGTCTAGGAAATGTCACCCACGGTTCTGATAATGTGGAACCAATTTGGTATGGAGGATTGGAAGCTAATGGAGGATGCCGTTGTGTTGTATTCAGAATCAATTGGAAACGTGGGGCCAAGTGATGAATCAACCAAATCGAACCTCGTGGACACGATAATGACATGGCTTGCCTAATCTGTCTCCGTTTATCTTCAATTATTTGTCGGAATCAATGCTTTGATAGTTCATAACACTCCCAATTTGGTATTAGACACGTTGATTCAAGGCATATTTATCAACGAAACACCTTGTCGAAATGTCTAATGACTTGTAGATTTTCCATATTAATTGACCTAGTGAATCATGAAAGCCATACATACACGTAGGGAATAGATGGTGATAAATGAAACAGAAGACACATGGGTTTCGGATTGTCTAGCAATGAATTGAACGATGCAAAATTTCTCAACTAATTTATACAAATGGGATCATAGATTGGAATAAAAGAAATTATAATTCATTTAGGACTAATTAGTGGTGAAGATATATTGAATTTATAAAGTCAATTAAATTAAATAGGTCGTATAATTCTAAATTATCAACTTATTAAGAAATTTAACTAAAACATATCATTTATAAATTATTATATGTAATTAATATTTTGAAAAGTATTAATTGTAGATTCTATAAAATATTATTCATGATTAATCTTTAACTGAACAAATATTTTTGTTAAAACTAAAAATAAGTTGATGCATAAATCAGTAATTATATTTCATTATAGTCTGAAATGAATAACGTTATTTTAAGATACAACGGTTTCGGAAAACACAATTCCAAGCAGTGAACATGATTTCATACTTTAATATAAAAGATGAAGCCTCAAGCTGAACTAGGGAAATTATATATAGATGGACATACATGTAGTAATTAATTAGCCTCGTTAAACAGCTTTTAAGAAAGTGACCATCGGGTTAAGTTATAAATAATTCGATGATCATGAGTTGTATGTATAAAGGGTTAAAAGGATTAAAGTAAATTTTCGAGGATATATAATGATTTGCTTAATAGATATTATAATCGATACCTTTGGCATAAAAGTAGGCAAAAGATGTACTTACTGAGTTTTAAATTTACTGATAAGCATAACAACTCGTGCCCAATCATCAGAACCGTAAATGAAGCCGAGACTTGTATCCCGTATGAAACATAGAACTTATGTTTGAGGAATATAATCTACTTCTTATACGTTATTAGCATATTTAAGGAGCAGGACTATGTCGTGTTTAATAGGAGTGATTAACCTTAGTCGTTAGTGGAGTGTTCGCATCCTCCACACCTACCGCGAGGGAACAGATTTACAGATATATTGGCAAACTTAGCCCTGAACTTGTTAATGTCATTCAAACTTCATGCTTATTGCAAACAATGTATCTTAACCCCCACCTTGCACCGTGTGATTGAGATTGTTAGAGAATATATAACATCAATTGGGTTGGCCTCACACAACAATTTAAGCTATTGTGGTGAAATAATCACTTAATATGGTATCAGGGCCTCTATGACCAAATGGTCATGAGTTCGAATCCTATTACCCACTTATTCTAATTAAATTAAACACAAGGTAAAGTAGACTTGTGCAAGTTTCAAACTTAAAAGGCTTTCACTTGAGAGGGTGTTTTAGAGAATATATAACATCAATTGAGTTGGCATCACACAACAGCTTAAACTATTGTGATGAAATAGTCACTTAATAGAGATCTCTCCACCCGCATACCCATTTCATTTATTTGGGGGAAGCTGAAAACGAAGTTTGAACTAATCAATATATAAGGGATTGTTACTTGGCTAACCCACGTCAGTGGCAACAAAAGTCTCGCAAATTGTTAGCCGATGACTTAAGTAATGAGGAACCAATTGGGATTATGTTGCACAAAATGTATTAGAAACAACCAAGTGCAGGGCCCCAGTAAAATCGACCAAATGTTTTCCCAGGAGGTGGCAATGGGCAACCATTGCTTCCCAAGGAGGCAATCACATGTTGCTTAATTTGGAATAAGTGATTATTTATAAGTGTTTATAAATAATCACTTATACTTAAAATCTTATTTAACACCGACTCGAAATTCCCAAGGAGGCAATCACATGTTGCTTAATTTGGAATATCCTTATAATTTATAGCATGAAGTTCGGCACCCAAAGCTTTTCTGAGTTATACATGGGAGGAAAAGAGATTGTGGGATATGGACACTTATTGTGGAGCCAGAACTAGAAGATAACAGTGCGATGCGATCTTCCATACGCACGAAAATCTAAGGAACAGGGAACACAATATTCTTGTGTAAAAATTTAGAATTTGGTCTATAAAGTATCCATATAGACCATTTTGTCGCCTATGGTGGAAAATGCATAGCAGCATGTTGTTGTCCCTTCTAAAATCTAAAAATGCTTAGGTCGATCTAGCTAGACCTCTAATTAATTAGCTGCATATTCTTTCTTCGCGTAAGTGCTCAGATTGAAGAAGCAGAGAAATTGGCCAGTAATATGATCTATTCTTGAATGATACAGATAAATTATCAATCTACTCTAAAGTAACTACACCCATCTACTCTTATATAATATATCATATAAATTGGTATTTGTTATAATATATCATATGGATTCAATATTAATAGTAGCATCAGGATGACGTTGAAGAATGAATGGAAGGAATCCAATTTGATTTCATACTTTAATTTAGGATCTAGCCTTTAGCATAGACTGGAATTAAAGAGAGGGATATCGTTTGAACTGTTGACAGGTGATTATGATGATAATTAAAAAAATGGAAAGTCACAATTATATGGGCATGCATGCTATAAAAATAAATGCATTTTTTGTAGTGTAAGGACCGATCTTACCTACTTCTTGTACTATTTTATAGACTCTCGCATTAAAGGAGATGGATCTAATAGCCTTTGTTAAATACGAGAGAGAGAGAACGATACACCATTGCATGTGCTTCATCCACTCTCCTAAACAAATACGTTTTATTATGTGCGTTCGGTTATTCTTGGTAGGAATCATGATGCACGGGTCCTTAAAGCCTACTCTAAGTGGGATTGAAAGAATTGATGGGTTAGGATTCACTACATAATTTGTTACATTGATGTCACCAATTTAAGCATTGATTTGGTTGGGTTAAAAGGGTTTTATGATGTACTTTTTAATAATTGATTGAAAATTCAAATTCTTAAAATTATAATAATTTTAAAATTTTAACATTAAGAGTTCAAATATTTGTGTTAATTACTTAAGTGATAAATAGATGATAGTCTTACATCACATATATATTATATCTTGACACTTGATGGTTGAGAGCGAGGCTTGACTTTGGTTAGGTCCCAGGTTCGATTCCATGCTAGCCCCTCTTGTAAGAGCCTGGGGCAGTCGGAGTTTTACCTGTAGATGGAGAACTAGTTGGGCCCTTAATGATGAGGTGCGCCCGCTTGACCCGTCTGTGAGGTGGTGCACCAGTTGAGCCCTCAGAGAGGTGTGCCCGCTTGGCCCGTCTACGGGGTTTCCTCGAATCCAAAAAAAAAAAAACTTTTTACTAAGCTTTATTTTTCATTCCATGCTCCTTCCTCTCTCCTCGTACCTACCAAACAAGCACATCCTAATTCTTTTTGAAGTAAGCCAAAAAAAAGAAAAAAAGCTAATGATCTAGGCAAGTGACTTAATAGTTTTACTAATTGTTTCTAAAGTTCAAATCTAAATTAATTGAACCTTTCTAATGTTTCAGAACTTTTTTTCACTAAATTCGTATAACTGTATATGGAATGATCATATATGAATGTAACAAAATTTGAGTACCCGCCTTTAGTGTGATAAATATAAGGCCATATGCATTTGAATGTATAACCTTTATAACTCATCGACATATTCTACTTTTGTTTCAATAAGGTTAGTTTGGGTATCTTATCCAACAAAAAAGCTTGACAAGCTTCATACAATTCATAATTAAAAGGATTCAAATATCATTCTTTGTATAACCTTATAATTATAATGTTGTTAATATTATCTAACCTACAATACCATAAACAAGATAGATTTTGGTCACTTAATTTAATTTTCCTACTATTTATCAATGATTAAAAAATCGGATCGAATCGGTCGATCCAACCGAAATAAATATGGACCGATCTATATTCTAGTTTGGTTGACATTTATAACCTCTACAAGAGAAAACCGGATGGTTAAGTAAAAAATTGGTTGGTTTCTTATAAAAACCAGTTGGCTTTTTCTAAAAAATTGGTTATGGTCATCTAATATGTGAGGCTCAGTACTTGAAACAAGAGAATGTATCAGTTATTTAAATATATGGGACTCAATAGATTGATCTTGGCACCCTCTGTTTTTGACATGTGTTAACTTATCATTAATGCATAAGTCATATTATAAAAAGTTAGAAATGTTAACGGGTGTTTTTTAAAAACCTTTGGAATTTGTATTGAAAGTTTTTTTTTATTCTATCACATTGTCTTATTAATAAAAAAAATTAAAATCTTATTTTTTATTTATATATTTACATTTTAATTAATTTTTTTAAATTATTATTGTTAAAAATGGATTACTATTTTTATCCTTAAAAAATGTTAAATTTATTTAATCTCACAAATAAATTATTTATATCTTAATTTAAAAATTTTCAATTATTATTATTAAAAAATAATTATTTTTATCATAAATATGATTAATAAATTGAATTATTAATTAATATATATATATATATAAGTAATCTTGCTTAAGATAATTTAAGAATGTGTTAAAAATATTTAAATTATGAAAAGACATGTTTAAAGGACATTAAAAAACAAGTTAAAATAAAATTAGAATTCTTTCTTTTGACTTTCTTTAAATATATTTCAAAATTTACAAAATTTTAAATAAATGATAATAAAGAAATATAATTTAATTTTAATTTTGATTTTAATTTTATATTAGATTCAAAATTAGTTTATCATATATTAATAGGTATTATTAATGTATTTTTATTTCAATAAAGTATTTTATTTTATAATATATTTTACACTTATTTTCATATTTTTACTCCTTATTTATTATATTTCGGTTTTATAACCATTTAATACCGGTTGAACCTTTAAATCTTTAACCTTTTCTTTAACCGGTTTGGTTTTTAAAACATTGCTATTTATGTTAAGAGTTCGCATTTTAAGATCTAATTAATACAAATGAAGAATCATCACGTACCTTGATTTATCTATTTTATCATAAATTTACTTCTAATATCGATGCTCTTTTGTTAATACTGTTAAAAATAATTGTTATTGAAAAAATGCTATTGATTATGAAAAAAGCAATTTAATTTTTTTTTGGTTAATAATGTTAGTTTTAATAGATTTGCAATGCTTTTTATAAGATAAATGACTAGAAGTTGTAGAAATCTCCATAAATATTGATTGTTGATTTTAAAAGTTTGACAAATTTGATAGGGTTTATAAACATTTGAATTTTCCATCTTGATTCACGTTTATAGTATTTATTTGATTTTAATAGTTTTGACAAATTTGATAGGGCTTGAATTTTCCATCTTGATTCATGTATATAGTATTTATTTGATTTTAATAGTTTTGACAAATTTGATAGGGCTTTGAATTTTCCATCTTGATTCACGTATATAGTATTTATGGTTATCATCATTCCCTTGACAATACCCTTATCATTCCTTTGAAGCTTGAAATCAAATCTCTTATATACAGACTTTATTGTATATAAAGTGACAAATATTTCAAATCCTTACTAGAAGAGATAAGATCATAAATGTAATAGTAAGAAGTAGATTAAAGGTAACTAATATTAATGAAAAATTAAGAGAGACAAGGCTTAAGTAATTCAGACATATTAAGAGGAGATACCTTGACGTTCCAGTGAAAAGATACAAGAAAATTATACTTAAAAGCTGTAAGAGAAAACAATAAAGGCCTAAGAAGAATTAGGAAGAGGTGATTAAGAATGATATGACTTTGTTGAAACTTACCGAAGGCATGATATTGTAAGAAAAAAATGAAGATATAAGAAGAACTAGGAGGAGGTGATCAAGAATGATATAAATTTACTGAAACTTATCGAGGACATGACCCTTAATATAAACTAGGGATAACAATGGGTCAAGCTAAGTCCGACTACAAGTTGACAGGCTTGTGGCTCGACCCAACCTCATATTTTTAATAAAAATTTTGACACAATGACGTCGTTTTTTATAAATGTTGTCATTGTATACCTTTCCATAAGCCCCAACCTAAGCTCGGGCTGTGGCCCGATTGGGTAAAGTAGTCTCAGGTTGTGGCCCGATCAACCTGAGTTGGCCGAGCTGAGCCATATTTGTCATCTATATATAAAACTTTGACGTACTAGAATAAGAATAAAATATCTCACATAAAGTTATTCTTTTTCTTCTCATAATCTTTTAAACATTTTCCTTCAAGTCTTATGTCTTGTATTTAACTTAAACTTTTAACCTAAATATTTTCTTATTTAACTTAATATGTATTTATAATGACTTGTTTTATTTATTTATTTACATGTCTTCTTTCTTTGTGTATTTATTTACTTATTTTATTTTTTATTCTTATTTTTAATCTTGCTCTATATCTGTTGTAACATTGATTTTATTACTTGTATGTATATAACACACACACACACACACATTTATTTGTTTGCTTGTTAATTTTATGTATTTATTATTAGAATTATTATCTGTTATGTCTATTTTATTATTACTTTATTATTTTATATATTTTATGAGGATCTTCTCTACTAATTAAGAATAAGATTGCATAATTATGAGCCTTCTCATATCTCTCGATCAATAGGATTTTTTAATGGATTATTGTTGTTAATGTTTAGCATCATTTTCATGACATTTTGCTCCTATCATTAAAAAAAAGAAATCATCTTACTATCCACGTGTGGAATCACTTGTTGGTAATATAGGTTCCCTACAAAATAATAACACAAATATAAGCAATTATTCCTATTACATTCATCAAATATAAAGTTCGTTGATTATGATCGGGAGACTTCGATTTTTTACTTTTCACACACTAATAACAAATTATTTTGTTATAACTCGCCTGAACCGCAGGAAGTAGCTCAAAATTAAAACAAAGCTGGGATCTGCAAGCTACAGAAAAAAAAAAAAAAGAGAAAATCTCAGGGACAAAGAGGTGAGAACCCAGGTCAGTCGGTGAGAGAACTCGCCAGAACCGTAGGAAGTAGCTGCAGGAGGAGAAGCCCGATCACAACGACCGTGGAGGCGTATGGGGTGTGGCGGCACAACAAATATAGAAGACGCAACGGTCAAAAAAGTACTTAGAATGAAAAGCAGAGACAACTCCCACACAAGTATTGTATACAAGACCCACAAGTAAGAATCGCAACGAGTAGTGATCTCACCGTAAAGCGTGTGCTTATGTGTTACCTCAAAACCAAAACGAAGCTGGGATCAGCAAGCTACAGAGAAAATGCGAAAGGAGAGAGATTAGACATGGTGGTGAGTCGATCGGTGCATCCTATGCTGCAGACATGAATTTCAACCCATCGAACAGTGAATTTACCGAAAATGAAAGAATTCAATGCAATGTTTATGCCGCTTAGCATTTGCTGAGGCTTCTCTATTGGTGATCCAGTGTGAATATGAAATTGTGACTGGCGCTCCTTGTGCAGGTCAAATATGCTAGAAACATGCCAGTACCAATAATTTACTTTAGGAAGTTAGGACCAATGACATGAGGGTACCAGTAAAATTGCAAAAGAGAGAGTGATGAATATAATTAGGGTCTCAACATTTCTTTTATGCCACAAATAAATGCGCCAGGTGATCTTCGGTTCATGTAAAGTTGCAACGTACAACAGCTGCAAGGATTAGAGATTTGAGAATATCATTTGGAAGAAATTACTATGCTTCCTTAGACTTCTTCTATGCAGGATCCATCTTTCTTTGATGTCAAGTGAATTACTCCTTGGTTCATCATCTACATCCTGGTTTGATTCATTGCGTTTTGCAGAATTCATAGCTTTGAAATAGCCTCTAATCCTGGCAGCGTAGAAGATAAATGCTTATAATCTGCTCTGTTTTCACTTTTCATCATCCATAACATGTACTGAAATGGTGGTTGACCACAAAGAAACTTTCATTTGGCTGCTTGTGCTACCTCAACCACCAGTCTATGACCATCATCAAGCAAAACTTTTCTGGATATTATTAACTGTATCGAGAAGGAGCCCGAATCTTCAAATTCAGAACTTAGTTGCAAAACAAGTGTGGTGACAATAGAAGCAAACATATAAAATCAATCCTAACAAGAAAATATCAATACAGCACATGTAGTTCACACTTACCAAACTGCATATAATTGTTTAAAGGTTTGATCTTACCAGTATAAAGGAACTAGAGGATGAAAAACGTTCAACTTACCTTGATATTTTTGAAAACTCTCCTGTTATCAGGGTCATTCTCAACGTTGCAAATAGCATCAGGAGGCTAACTGATATTACACCGACGTTGAACAGAGAACTTTTTAAGTACATTGACCTGTCAAGTATAAAATCAGTTTCCAGCTGTACTGAGACTTAACCCCACAAGATAATACCAAAAAGTAAAACGTAACATATTCAGGATCGTAGAGCTCCTTAAATACCCAAATTTCCAACATGTATGCTCTGCTGTTGAGCTGTAATCCGGGAATTCTTACATGGCATATGACCAAGATATGCACCATAACTCATCACACAAAAAAACCTCAATTTCAAAGGAAATGAACACGAAATGGATGTAGCAATATGAATGGATCCATAGCTTCAAAAGCAAAACACTGTCATTTCTTCTCACTAATCAAAGAATCTAAGGAAAGGAAGCACATTTTCACAAAACAATTCTCATACTTTTATTTGGGGAGGTTGATCAGTACAGGAAGGATTTCCTTTCCAAACTTGTAATTGCTTCTCCAGGTTGATTCCTAAAGCAGCAGAGTGCAGACCTTCAACTTTTGAGAAATGTTGTATTTTAACATGCCCTATTTGACCGTTTTCCTTTGGATGACAAGAAGTCTTTATTAACTTAGTTAGGTTCCATTTCAGGGCCCTTTGCCACACTCAGTTGAACTTCTAAGCTGGAAAATGCAACAGAAGAGTATAAGTCCACATGCATCCAGTTCAGAAACAAAATCCATTATCTAGTGCAAGACCAGTCAAAAATTCAATTAACAAATGAAATAATGAAAAGTGTGGAGTATTGTAGGTTGTCTCATGCAAAATATACCCGTACCCATTCCCAATCAAAACTCAGTTTAAGGTTGTTATGCACGAACCTTCCACATAAGCAATAAGCTGCTCTTCACAAATTCACTATCCTCAAGCTTGGAAGGCGAGGTTGTTGCAGAATTACTGTTTGCATCATATCTCTTCCTGTTATGATGTGATCATATGAGCATCAACCTCAGCTTACATGGAGAAATTGTGCAAGTACGCAAGGGATATAACCGAAGAAAAAAGGAGCTGACTTACAAAACCTATCTCTTAAACATTTGATGTTCTGAACCAGAAATTCCAAAAACCTAAACATATCTTTTGAACCTAAAATTCCAGTAGCCAAATTTTATCAAATTTTGTGACTTGTAACTGCTAATTTGGTATCTCATCTACTCACCCAGTCAACCTACATCAAAAAGTTTTTGAAAAAGAACTGTTCCGGAACATGGGTTACATAGTTCCCAGTGAAAAACTAAGTTCTTTCTAACAACATTAATACCTGAATTTTGTGTATGCTCTCACACTGGATCTGTCTCTCTCTAGAAACTGTTTGTTGCAACCTTAAAATGCACAAGAAGCAGAGCAAAAGACAATACAATCCACCCAGCTTCTCTCTCTCTCTCTCTCTCTGTGTATGTGTGGAACAAAAAGAAGAAAGTTAGGGTGTGAGAATCAGGTATTAGATTCGAAAGGCTGTACCCTACCTCTTACTTTGCACTCTTGTTAAATACCAGGGGCTTGAGAGTAGCATGTGTCGTATGGATTGCACTTTTCGCCCCACTTTGACAAATCCATCTTCAACATATTATAGTGTGTAAGTTCTTGAGAGCTGAAGTTCATTCCAGTAACACCAAAGTTCAAGTCAATGGGGCACAGGTTATGGAAGAGTTCTTGTTCAATACTTTCCATTTTGTCACCACAAGTCCTCACTTCTTTATGCAATTTTGAAATCATTAAGGCAGATGAATGATTATTTTGGTCATAGATATCTTCCTTGGGGTCCTCAACAGAGCAGTCACCCCCATGTGGATGATATGAAACGAAAGAATTTGGTTTTCCAGAATCATCCCACACATTATCTCTCTCATCAGCAAGGGAGACAGCATTGCTAGCATTTTGCTCCGACAAAAAATCTAAGATATTCAATTCCCTTGCTACTTTCAAAACTTCATTGCGTCGTGCAGTAAGTTCCTCCTCAAATGAAAATAAGTCCATTTGTTCCTTTGAATTAGAATGGCCTTTACGGAACTCATGAAGTATGAATAAAATGGGAACAGGAAGGACTGGACCAACAAGATTGTCACTAGGCTGCACCTTACGTGACCACTTTGTGCTGCAACTTGAAGGCTTCCTTATAAAAAATGGAGGCAACTGAGGTTGGTCCGGAACAACTAAAAACTCCAGAGGGAGCTTTTTGTTGTCCAAAAGCACCTCTAGAAACTCAGAATAGCTAGAAAAGGCAAGCTGTAGGAGTTCCACTGGCAAACCTGTCCACAGTCTCCTCAAAACAACTTCATGTATACTAGCTGGCAAATTAATATCGTTGAAAACAATATCAATGGCAGGGGGGGCTCTCGACGGACTGAAGTTAAAAATCCTCAACTTCTCACATAATACTTTGTGAGAGTCTACACCAAAGGAATCTTTCTTGCAGGAACCCTTGCTAGGCCTCATCATGTTCGAATTCAAGAGTTGAAAAAGATTTCCATTCATATATGCCACAAGATATGCCAGTTCCACATACTTAAATTTCCTAGGGAATTTGGAATCTTCAAAACCCACGGAGAGGAGAAAATTGTCCTCCAAAGAAAGTGTTAAATCACTATGGGATGCTTCAAATTTTTTAACTAAATCCCATGAAGCCACGTAGCTCTGTAATTCAAGCTTTCCGGATGACATCAACCTAATCAGCGTAAATCCACCAAATTCATCTGGCTCAAAAATCAAGGAAGATAGATCACTGCTTAAAATGCCGAAGCCCAAAACTAAATCTTTCTTCTGCTGCCAATCAATCCATATGGGAAGGTAATCCTTAGAAAACTCTTCTCTTACTAGACAAGCCCCACATCGACATTCATGACCTGACAATAAAAGATCTGATGGTAGCTCCCATGCATAAAAGGATTTTGAAAATTTTGAAATTTCTGAAGCCATTGATCCTTCAGGTGTAGGTAGAGATGGTCCATAGCAAAAGAGACTGAACTCACAATTCCAAAATGATCCCAATATAATGCCAAAACCAGTTTCAGTAGCCCATTCATTTTTATTATACCTTGAGTTTGCCCTCAATTCTGACAATCTAAACACATGGACATAACAAGGTTTATCTAAACCATGTTGCCATTGCAATACCGGCATTAAAGGCTTGCGCACATCACAAACAACCAAAATATTATCAGAAGCCAGTACAAAATGAAACTGATCAGAAATTGCCCTAGAAAAAGTGATTAACTCTTCCTTTTCAATTGGAGCATACACACCAAACATATCAATATTTGCTAAACATGTCAAATTACATTCATCAAACCTACAATCAACTAGAAAAACCATATCAGAACGTGCAACAACAAAAATCCTAGGATGCCAACTGAACTCACAACCCAACCATTTACAATTACCTGAATTTGCATAGCTTCCCCAAGATACTTTAAACTTAGTTCCTGTATAATAGGTGTTATAACTCTCAGATTCCAAATCAAACAAATACAATCCACCATTCTCCGTCAAAACCAGACTCTCTTCAGGTAAGTGAGGACTCCAACAAGCACTCAAAATTGAACAACTCTTAAAACTCTTGCAGCCCATATACCCCAGCACAGGCACTTCATCAACCCCACTGACTTTAACACAAAACCAATGCACAGAATACAGGGTATAAACCAACAAATACCCAATACAACCTAAATCCTCAGTCGGGTTGACCAAGATTCTGACAATCCTTTCACTCAAACTCTTTCTGGCTGTAAAAATACCACCATCGTGATCCCTCATAGCAACCAAGTTCTTATCTTTAACCGAAACCACTAAGAACCCAACTTGCTCGTTGTTGCTTCCAGTTGGAAAGAACACAATAACAGAATTCCCATTTGGGTCTTGAAGGAGTTGCAGGCGATTGTGGTAAAACATAGAAGCCGCATCATTGAGCTGTTGGGGGCCAAGTAATGAATCAACTGAAAAGGAAACTGAGGTAGGAACGGGAAAATCTGAACTAGAAAGGAACCGAGATAGAGAAAAGTGGGGAGGAGGATTGAGGAGTAGAGGCGAGAGAGAGGAAGAATTGAAGAGTTGGGTTAGAGATTGAGGACAGGGATTGAAGAGAAGAGGACCCAATATTGCATTTAATGAAGGACCTGAGAGTAGGAAAGGTGCTCCAAAAACACTACCAATTGGGAAAAGAGACTTCCAATCCTCAGAATTGTTCATTCTTAGAGATAGGCATACAGCCGGCAACTTATGTGAGCTACGTTTATCTTCTTAGTAGCATCATCAATTGGAAATCCTGAAACAAATACTAATGACGAATTAAGATATATATCTAAATGAAAGTAAAAGAAGACAATGTAATTCATAAGTAGCAGCTAGTGGGTGATACAAGAATTGATTAACCATCTTATATTTGACATCGTCTTTTTCTCTTGAAGAAATTATATTCGATTAACGAAGCAAAAAGAGACAAAAAAAAGGGGGGGATAAAAGTAGTAGCAAACTTAAGAGGCATATTAAAAACATATCAGGGTAGTTTCTCGTATTTACATCTTTCTTATTATAAACATGGATTTATTGTGAAAAAATAAAAAGAAAAAATCATTAAATAATCATGTACAGTTTCACGTTACGATGATTGTACCCTTATAAATCAAATTGCTTTAAACATAAACACTGAAAGAAGTATTGAAGTAACTACAAGTTTCCAATAACTTCAAAATTGAAGAGCCCAAGAGCCAGTCAAACAGCTTTATAACATTGTCAAAGACTAGCAAGTCATACAATTAGTTGAGGAGAGGACTAACATGACTAAAGAGAGAAGCTCGCAGCAACGACCTGGAGGCGGTCTCCTGAGAAGCTAGCAGTATAATAGAGCAGATACCTGGCGAGTGGCGGAAGGTGGAAACGCGAGCAGAGAAGACAGCGGGAGAAGAATGAGAAGACGACAGTTCGATGATGGTGAGGAGAGTATTAAGGCGATAAATAGTAACCACTGAGTATAGAGAAGGGGAAAGGATAGTTGTTTCCAATGTTTACGACACTGCGAGGGAGAGGCAGAGTTAGTGCTAGAGTTGGAGTTAGGTTAGAGTTTTTTTTTTTTTTTTGGACAAGAGTTAGGTTAGAGTTTTAAAAAACCCCTTTACTTTTTTAAAATAGAGTTTCGGTATAAAAAAAATTATTACCAACATGTACGTTACAGACTTACAGTACAGTATCTTCAGAGTCGTTTTCAACTCAACTAAAAATTTACTAAGAGCGTTTTTTTTATAATGGATTTTAGTTTTTTATTTTTTTTAAAATAAAAACAATTTTATTTAATTGTTAATATAAATTATATTTTATTATTGATGATAATTATATATTATATAAAATTTAAAGATAATTATTTTAATTAATTAAATTTATTTTAATCTCTTATGTAATATTTATTAATAAATTTTTAATAAAGTTATTTTATTTTAAAATTAAATATTATTTTAAATATATTTATTTTAATTGAATTTTATATATTTTGAAGATATTTTAAATTTAATTATATTTATTAATTTTTAATTAATTAATTTTAAAATTAAATTAAATTATTAATAATTTTGTCAATAATTAATTCAAATATACAATATTAATTAATTATTCATAATTCTTATTAATAATTAATTTATCAAATAATTAAATAATATATTAAAATAAAAATAAAATAATTTTTGTAGTTTTCATGAATTTAAAAAATTAGAAGAAATTAAAACTAAACAAACAGAACTTAATATTTTTTTATCATAAACTTTAAATTGACTTCTTTCCCTCGAAAAGTACAGTAATGTTTTTTTTTTAAAGAGGGTATAACATTCAAACTTACAGCTATTTGCTTTAATATGAGGAGTTTGTTGTCTCTCTGATTGCAGTAATTGCTTTGGAAGGCCAATCAATTCCCTATCTATTTTTATATCAACTTTAGGGTAACTTGCATGTCTGACCATGGTAATGAATCTCGTATCGTACCAGTTGAAAAACGTTATTGAAGATGATGTTTCGATATCGGATGTGTGTATCGACCTATTTCATTTGATGTCAGTACTATTTAAAATATCGGCCATACACCAATTGATACCTGAAATTTTAAAAAATACAAGGTTTTTTTATGCAAAAAATCAAAAAAATTTAAAACCCCCTCCCCCTCTCTATTGTCTTTCTCACACTCGTACTGTCTATCTTCTTCACTGTCGCCACCACTCCCTCTCCGATCGTCTGGCGACCACCACTACACCATCGCACCACAGCAACAACCCGATGCCACCAACCCACCACCGAACCAATCACAGTCACGGAGTCTCCTAAATTCACTAGATCTAAAATAAATCGAGATCCAAACTCGACCTAATCCGACATTGAATCAGTTTCTAATTTTTTGGGTATGTTTTTGTTCTGAATTTTGAAAAACAAATTCATTATATTTGGTTATTTATGTATGCTTTGTGACGAAAATTGTTCGAAATTATTGGAATGAAAATGGATGGAAATTATTGGAAATGAAAATTATTTATGCATGTTTTTGTAATAGTTGAATTTAAACTATTGGAAATTGTTAGAAATGAAATTCATAGAAATTATTGGAATTTGGAAATGTAAATTATTTGTGTATATTTTATTATTTTGTGAATTGTGAATTTGTGATCATTGAAATTGATAGCTGTTAGAAATGAAACTATTGAAAATTTGGATATGGAAATTGTTTATGTATGTTTTGCAATGTCTCAAACTTTGAATTGAAATTCTTCAAAAATTTTAGAAATTATGAGGAATGGAAAATGTTCAAAATGGATATTGTTTATATATGTTTTGTAATGATTGAATTGAAATTGTTGGAAAATGTTAGAAATGAAATTATTGGAATTTGGAAATGGAAATTGTTAAGAATGAAACTTGTTCATGTATTTTTTATGACGTTTGAAACTTTGAATTGAAATTATTCGAAATTGTTGGAAGTTATTGGAAATGAAAAATGTTGAAAATGGAAATTGTTTATGTATGTTGTAATGGTTGAATTGAAATTGTTGGAAAATTTTAGAAATGAAATTGTTGGAATTTGGAAATGGATATTGTTGAAAATGCAAATTGTTTATGCATATTTCATTATTTTGTGAATTGTGAATTTGTGATGGTTGAAATTGATAGTTGTTAGAAATGAAATTGTCATAAATGAAGAAATAGAAATTGTTTCTGTATGTTTTATGATGTTTAAAACTTTGAATTGAAATTGTTCAAACTTGTATGAAATTATTGGGAATGGAAAATGTTGGAAATGGAAATTATTTATATATGTTTGTAATAGTTGAATTGAAATTGTTGGAAAATGTTAGAAATGAAATTGATGGAATTGGAAAATGAAAATTATTTATGTACGTTTTGTAATGGTTGAAACTTTGAATTGAAATTAAAGAAAGCTAGAAACATAAACTATCATTTCTTTCCATTTAATCAAAATGTAAAATATATTGAATTATTTGGTAATATATAAGTGTGGGCTGTTATAAATATTTATAATAGATAATGTGTGAAAGTAGTAATGTATATGTATCCAAAAGGAACTTTTTTCCAAATTGTAAACATATTGTAGGCTAAACTCCAACCACTTATACTAAGCCTTATTAAAGTCCACTAAAAATCCAAAAAGCAACTTATATATTTAAGAACCAAACATAAAATGGTGGATATAATATTATAGTTTGCTAGAAATGAAAAGAAGATTCAAAAGTTTGAATATGAAAAAAAAAACATTTCTAAACGAAGTTATATCCTTCAATTTGATACTCATATTATGAATATGTCCTTCAACTTGATCCTTACATTATGAATAGACATATATGAACAATTGTATAAGATATGATATTCATTATTTGGTGATTATGTAAATCATACCCTTCAACTTGATCCTCATGTTTGAAACTTTGAATTCAAATTGTTCGAAATTGTTGGAAATGAAAATTATTTATGTATGTTTTATGTAATTATGTATGTTGAATAATTGAATTGTTAGTTTTTGACTTATGGTGAATTGTACTCGATGAAATTGAATTGTGTATGATGTAATCATACAAAATGAGTTATATAAGATGGACATGCATATTATGTAATGAAATTATGTGTTCTTTTATTTTAATATATGCATTTATTTATTTTTACAGATAAATGAAAGGAAGCTCAAGTATTCCTAATCAAACCATTTCAGGAAGATACAATGATCCAACATGGCCCAATGTTGCATTAGTTCTCAGTATAAGGAACCATACTATTTGCCTGTATTGTAACAAACATTTTAAAAGTGGAGAAATAACTCGATTAAAGAAGCATTTAGTTGGGGTTATAGAAGATGTGGAATCCTGTAAAAAGTAAGTCATGATGTGAAGTGGAAGATGAAAACTTTTCTTAAAGAATATCAATACAAGAAAGATAAAAGGAAAATGTTGAATTTTTAAATTAGTAGTGGAAGTTCGTTTGTTGGTTTTTCATGATAATTGTGGAAATGTTGAAGGTCGTAAGTAATGGTGGTAGTGTTAATGTTCCATCCTAGGCCCAGCAAGAAGCAAATGTTACACCTAGACCTGATGTTAGGAAAAAAAAAAAGCAGGTGACTAGTTTTTTTTCATCGTGAACAACTCCTCGATCTCAACCTTCAACTCATAATGCAATGCAATCAAGAGATACGGCTCGCAATTTCGATATGGCAGTAATTAGATAGTGGTATGATATGGGTTCATCATTCAATGCTTTCCAATCTAACTATTATTAGCCTATAGTGGACGCAATAGCCTCTTACGATCTAGGATACAAAGCTCCTTCGATTGATGACTTAAGAAGTAAATTTTTTAGTTACTCATTTTCTAAAATTAAAAGTTATTTGGCAAAAAGAGTAAATTAGGCTACTTTTGGGTATTGAATCATGTGTGATGGTTGGACAAATAAGAAATAAGAGCCTATTACTAATTTTTTGGTTTATTCTGCAAATGGATCAATATTTTTGAAGTCTATTGATGCTTCTGACCTTATTGAAAATACTGATACTTTATTTGAGATATCTGATGAAGTTGTGAATGAAATGGGTTAGAAAACATTGTTCAGTTCATTACTGACAATGATTCCGCTTATAAAGTGGTAGGAAGAAGGCTACAAAACAGGTATTAATCTTTTTTTGGACTCTTTATTATGCACATTGCATTGATCTAATGCTGGAGAATATAGAGAATAATAAGTATTTTCCTATTATTATGAGACTATGCAAAAAGCTAAAAAGGTGATCATATTCATCTATAATCATGCATGGGTGTTGAATTTAATGAGAAAAGGATTTACCAATGGTAGAAATTTGAGTCATCCTACTGTGACAAGATTTGCAGTGAATTTCTTATCACTTCAATATTTTGTTTCAATGAAAAAAAAGTTAAGACAAATGTTTACAAGTGATAAGTGGGTTATATCATAACATGCTAGGTCTAATGCTGGATTGGAAGTTTCCAACATTATACTGGAAGATAGAGAATTTTGGTCTCAATGTCAATTTGATATTCGAGTTTGTGAGCCTTTGGTGAGGGTGATATGATAGTGAAGAAAAGTCAATAATAGGTTTTTTGGGATGCCATAGAGAGGGCGAAGGAAGCAATTAAGGTCAATCTAAAATAGAAGCCTTCTTTGTACACATCAAATCTTGCAATCATCCATAAGAGATGAGAAAGGCAACTTTCTTCTCTATTGTTTGCAGCTAAGGCATTTTTTAATCCTAGTGTCTATTTCAGACCAGATTTTACAAAAAAAACTGAAATTAATAGAGAAATGCTATTAACTATTACAACAGTTATTGGTCATGAAATGATGCAAGATTTATTGAGCTCACAAATGGAGTTTTGTTTATAAAGCTACTTTTGTTATCTTATGACTTATAGTTTTTTTGTGGGATCGATTTAGAACTGGTATTCCAGAACAACAAAAGTTTCCAATTCAGGTTCTAAATTAATGTGTGAGTGCAACAGACTATGAACAGAATTGTAGTACATTTGAATTCATCCATTCTAAGAAAAGGAATAGGTTGGAGCACAAGAAATTGAATGACTTGGTTTTCGTTTGTTATAATTTAAAGCTTTGGGAAAGGTATGTTATTATCATTATTAATTTCGATATAATTTCTTATAATTTTATAATAATTAAATTTTAGTTTTACTAGGACTCTTATAAC
>JAJMLV010000228.1:62187760-62199528 GCA_027123465.1 Erythroxylum coca | reverse complement strand
AAATATGTGTTACTGTATAATACATCATTTCTGCTCATGGATGCAAGATTTCTATTTTCCAGTTTAGGGTCATAATTGCAATAAGCGCTACAATAGAGTAATTGCAAGTTTTACAGATATAATTATGGGGCTCATTTTGCAAACAGCTATAATCCATGGTCCTTGGGTAAGTGGCTTGATGTAGTCATTGATCTCGACAAAGTTAATCAGGTAAAACTCGTTTTCTAAATCTACTATTTTCATAAGGCCTTAGGGTTTCCACAAAGATTTGATTCCTGTGTGTAGTAATTTAAATCCCAGTTTTCTGCTAAGAAGCTTAACTACAACAACCTTCTCCCATTTCTTGTCTAATTGTTCTCTGAGGGTACTTGAGAGCTCTAAGCCCATCCCATATTGACCTTGTACGAAATTAATGTCTCCTTCTTCAATATATATTATTTTCTCTTCGGGCCAAGCTAACTCTGTAATCGGTGATGTATTCCCAATGACTGCTGCACAGTAGGTAGCTTGTAATGTTGGTAGTTTGGGTGAAGAGGGAGGAGGGTCTTCCTCTCGTTCTCGAGTCCTCACTTTTTTAGCGGCATGACCTGCATATGCGAAGGAGGTGAGTTGATCTTTTGGATTTGTGGGATACATGTTTTGTGTAGTTGTGAAGATCATTGCTAGTTGTGTGATATTTGTCGTTATGTTATTCATGCTAGGTAGAGCTTCGGACAACGTTACGAGCAGCTCCAAAGGCAGGTTGGCTTTAACAATAAGCACACAAAAAAGCTTTCTTTTTTTTACGTGTAACTACACGAAACAAAATATGTGTTACTGTATAATACATCATTTCTGCTCATGGATGCAAGATTTCTATTTTCCAGTTTAGGGTCATAATTCCAATAAGCGCTACAATAGAGTAATTGCAAGTTTTACAGATATAATTATGGGGCTCGTTTTGCAAAAAAATTATTAGATATTTTGTAGCTGATTGACACAATTTAACTCAACTATTTAACCATCTTAAATAGTTAATGAACATCTTTGGTTAATGACTGATTAATTAACTTATTTAACCCCAACAAGCTGATTTTTTTGGTACTTCTTTTTCGTTATAAAATTTCGACTATCTGTTACCTATACATAGCCCAACTATAATGCTAGAATTACAACATGAGAGAGATGATGCAGATTCCTTTGGATTATACATATAAAAGTAGGATCTAAAGGTGGTTGAAAGTTTATAAATATATTAGCAACAAGTTAAATTAAATTTTGCAATTAAACTGAATAAAAGTAAACCATTAATCCAAAACGAAAAATTTTTGTAATGAAGTAAGTTTTTTAGTTACAAAACTTGAGAGTATTTTTTTACTAATGAAATAAGTTTTTTGATTACAAAATAAAAAATAAGCTACGATGACAAAATTTTTATGAATATTGTATGTTTTTTATTAGAGTTAAAAACTTAATTTTTATAATAAATATCAAATCATGGCCTTATAAATTCTTTTTTTAAAGTCATATCCTCCTTAGCTATTTTACACTTAAACAATTAATTTTATCAAACATCTTTAATAAACGACTAATGTTATTCACTAGTCAAATCAAATGTTAGTTAACCGTTGATAAAATCAACTAGCAGCTAATGTAATCCGTTGATTACCAAACAAGGTCATAATCAATTACGAATAATAGTTCAAATTATAACCATAATATTATAAAAGATAAGAGACATTGATGTCTTATATAATTTAAGAAATTTTACACAAACTTTATAATTTTTTAAAAAGAATTTTTTTAGCTTTTAATTAAAAAACACTATTCATAGACTTCATTTAAAAACTAATAATGAATCATATACAATATGAATCTCAAATATAGACTAATCAAATGTCATTAATGTAATAACTCCACTCATTTCTTGAACTTGAGGCGAAAAAGTTAAACTTAATTTAAATTAATAATTCAATACATAATAAAGTATTGATTAAAATCAAGTTTAATTAGTTCAAATCGAGCTTAAAAGAGAGTGGATTTATCATATTAGTGACATTTGATATTCATATTATAAATTATTAAATTGAGTTAAATTTAATTAATTTAATTTGAGTTTAAAAACTAAATTAAATCATCATATGAACACTATTTGATTGGTGTAAGTATGATATTCATGTTGAGTGTATTTTGTAGTTAATTTTTATTTGAAATATAATAAAAGGATTTTTTTGAAAAAAATAAAATTAGAACATCTTTTTTCAAAAATCTTAAAGATTAAAAAGTTTTAAATTATAAAGAAGATGCATATTTTTTACCTTGTTATAAATATAACTACTATTGGATTCACTTAATCTAACTTTCCAGCTAAACAAGGCAATTTGTGTGCCGTATGGACTCAGTTTAATCGAGTTGTACATTAATGGGCTCCATGATGAACTTCAATGTGACATCATTCAAATCAGTAATTGGGTTGGGTCTTTTTTCACGACTTTTCAAGTATTGTATCATTTCATTCCTTTATTAATAAATCAGTTTACTTCACTTGTTTTTTTTTTTGGTCTGATTTCTGCCTTCTGTTTTAGTAACGGCCTGTCTGGCTGTCTATGTTTATTTCAAGTATTGTATGCTTTATGTTTTTATTTTATTTTTAACTTTAGTAAAAAAAAAATATCTAAAATTTTGGTTTTCACTTTTAGTTTTAGTTTTTTTAAGTTTTTGAAATTTATTGAAAGCAAAAACAGCATTTTTTGTTTTCTTCTATTTTTTCATAATCTAATTTATTATCAACTAAATATATATTATATTATTATTTAATATATTAGTCATTAATAAAAACTATAATTTAATTTAATAATTATTGATAAATATATTTAAATTTAAAATATCTTAAAATATATAAATTCCAAATAAATATTGATTTAATAATTATAATTTAATTTAATTTTTAAATTATTTATTTTAATAAAATAAAATACTTTTTATTGATAATTTAATAGTAAATACTATATAAGAGATTAAAATAAATTTAATTAATTAAAAATAACTTATTTTTCAGTTTTATCAATATATAATTATCATCAATAATAGAAATATAACTATATTAACGTTAACAATTAAACATAATTTTGTTTTTATTTAAAAGAAAACATAAACTAAAAATCACAAAAGAAAACTAAAGAGTCATAAAATTATTTTAAGTGGGAGTGAACTATTATATAATATTGAATTTTATCGTAATGAGTTTTGACGTGAAAAGTATTTGTATTTGTCATATTTTCTGTGAAGTCTTTATCATCTTCTGTGATTAGTGTTTCTTCTTCTGTATGCTATTAGTTGGAAGTGCATTAAATTAAAATAAGTTCTAAATCAATTTTGAACAAATTTTTTTTGGGCGAACTCGCGAGGTTCTTTGAGTGGGCCCGAATTATTGGTGGCATCTTTAAACTATTATCATGCTCAAATTAATCCCTACTCGTATTTTGTGGGACCTTAAGGGGCGACTTAGCATTACCACCAGCTATTTAACAATGCTGCATTCACATATGGGGTTCAAACTCCCAATCCAGTAAATTGATAAATCAATACACAAGGCCTTATTACCTTAAGTTAATCTTTATATAAAATCTTCCCTTTTTCTTTTGACCAAATTTATTTGGTGGAAAGAAATATCTATAATAAAAATAAGAGAAACATACACAATAATTATTGAAATATGTGTATATTTCAACCAATTACAGAGAAATATATTACGCTAGAAAACATCCATTTTAAAATGGCCTATAATCTTGAGGTTCTAAATTATATCCTAAAGAAAGTTTATTTTAGCATGTTTAGTAAGTTAATAATATAATCCTAAATAGAAATATACTCCGCAGTAAATTTTGGATAAATTATATTTAAAATATGAGATTTTATGATCATATTTAACATATAAAAATATTAATTAAATGTTTAAATTTTAAATTTGTTGTAAATGTTATATGTCATTTTTCTTGTTGACATATAACAATACATAAATTGCGGCTTTTAATGAGAAAAAAATACTAATATATGCAAGACTAAACATAGAGTAGAATAAAATAATCGTTTCATATTTTTTTTACTAGAATTTATAAAGAGCAAGTAGCCTACATCATAATAATAATGTTGTGATAATCATAATAATGCTGGAAAAAATAAATATAGCTATGTAAATGACTACTACTTTTATGTCGAAAATCTATAAAAAGAACTCCATTGTGCTAAAAGAGTTCTATAAAGTAATCTATAAAGTAGTCACAAAATAAGTTTTAAAGAAGGAGAAAAAGCAATAACAATAAACAAAGAAGAAAAGCTGAGAAATCACCTAAAATTAAGTTCCTAATCACAAGGTGAATTTTGCAACTAAAATCTGCTAAACAAGATCTCTACCATCCATAATACAAATCAATATCTTAATAACTTTTAGACTAAAATTGAACTTGATCCAACAGTAAATTACTCTAGATCTAATGAAAAAAAACCATTTAAAAACACAACAATAGTCTATTTTTTATAAATTAAAAGGGTGAATTAAAAGATAAAAATGAGTTTCTAAAAATGATAGTCCAAGTCTAATAAATTTGAATCTTTTTATACATAGGAGATAAATTTCCTAACCTAACAATTCTCTTACTCTCAACTATACAGAAGAGACCATTATCTTGAAAATTAAGTAATATGCATGAAACTTTTTTATGAGAAAAGAATTGGTCACCATATCATAACCATTGTCATCTTCATGAATTTTTTGCAGTTCAAGCAACTTAGAATCTAAACATATATAATTCATTGGTACCTAACATCAATACGCTTCAATATATTATATGATGTCAAATTTTTAGCAATTTGCAGTACCTTTGACTATTAGAATGTATCACATAGGACCCTTGCGAAAAACCAAGCTCGATTTCAAATCTCTCCATCTAAAGCATTTCTTTACAAGCTTTAGCTATAGTAATAAGTTCTACTTTTAAAGTTGACAAAGCATTGCATTTCTATAATCTGGATTGCCAAGATATATCTCCTACTACGAAGGTAATAAAATAGCCTAAAGTATAGACCTGAAGATACGATTATTCCGCTCCTACTAAACGTTGGAGACAAGATAAGCTAGAGTTATACATATTAACCAGACATCACCTTCCAGGGGAAGTTTGAGTCGAACACTGGTAATTTCTTGTTAATACGTACAACTCTAGCTTATCTTGTCTCTGGCATTTTGTAGGAGACAGAATAATCATATCTTCAAGTCTATTGCTTACACACCACAACACTACTAATAATCATTTGAGATCAGCCGAGGATGCACCTATTCCTTTATAAACATAAGCATGTTGTCATCCAAAGAATGACCTAACTCAAATGAGACAACTTAAATGAAGGCCTACTTATCACAACCCAGTTTTGCCGACTTGTATTAGCTCTAAGAAGTTGCATGACTTTGTTCAGTTAATGCCTACTCTTGCTTAACTAGATTCTTTTAAGGGGGTTAGGCCCCTTGATCTTTGTTTTCCAATTTTGTAAACTTCTTGCCTCACCTTGTCTTTTGAATATATTACCTTTCATTGAAAAAAAACCTAAAGTATGACATCCTTATATCAATATTTTTTTATATTTGAAAAAATATATATGAAAAGAATATGTTTCCTTTCTCTAAAACACAACCTCAAACTAAAAGAGCTACAAAGAAATCTCAAAATCATCTTCACCGTAATTTAATGCTCTCTTTTCAAATTAGAAAGAAGCTAACAATACTAACAATATGAACTATATTAGGCCATATATAAATTAGTGCACATATCAAATTATCAATAGTTGAAGTGTAAAGAACTCTTTTCATATCCTTGTACTCTTCCTCAATATAAGGATATTGGGTTTTTTCTTATTTAAAATGTATAGAAATAGGTGTACTTACCACCTTAGCTTAGCTTTGTCCATATTGAACTTTTGAAATAATAATCATAATTTCTTAGTTTTCCTATGATGCTGATCTTTATGCCAAGAATTTACGTTACAAGCCCTAAGTCTTTCATATAAATTATTTAAATCATACTTCAATTTGTAATCTTAAAAGTATTTTAATTTACAATAAACATGTCATCAGTATAAAACAACAAAATAGTAATTTCCAATAATTTCTGCAAAACAACACATGAAGTGTTTTTAAATCCTTACTTTTTTAATAACAAAATCAAACTTCTTGTACCACTTCCTCGATGCATGTTTTATTTCATACAAAATATTTCTAAATTTACACGTACAATCCTCCTTTCCTTTGACTTTATATAAAGTTTGTTATCTAAATCACTATAGAGAAAAGCAATTTTCACAGCAACATACTCAACCTCTAAGTTAATGTGCGCTGGTAATCTTAACATACCTCAGATAAATGACACCTTCACAATCGAAGAAAAAATTTCATAAAATGTAACACTTTACGTAGTTTGAAAACTAATCTAACTTTGTATCGTAGAATTGAAGTTTCATCGTCATGTTTTAGTTTGGAAATCCAATGGTTCTTTATCCCTTAAGTAGCTTCATCCTTTAAGTAGCTTAAACAAATAAAAAGTGTGATTATCATGCAATTATTTAATTTCATTCTTCATAGCTTCAAACCATCTCTCTTTTTGCTCAATATCCATAGCTCTTTAAAGTTTTCAGGTTCTCCCTATCAATGATAAGTACATACTTATTAAGAGGATAATATGTTGTGGACTTTGTCTTTATAGTAGATCTCCTAAGAGAAGTTTTTAGAACCGTTGTAGCTGTTGTCTTTGTACTTATTGATTGTTAAACAACCATAACATTACGTACTAGAGCATCCAAAGTATCTACACCTTATTGATAATTTTGTACTTAATCATCATTTTTAATGTCATCTTGAATCTCAACATATTAAAGACCATCTTCTTTTGCATTTGGTGTATCATTTAAAGAAATTAGTTCAATATCAACTAAACTTGCATGACTTTGAGGATCATTTACTCTCAACCTTATGAACATCCTCAATAGTCTGGTCCTTAAAGAACACCACATCATGAATTTTGACAAGTTTCTTCTCTAATTGATCATACAACTAAAAGCTAAACTCATCTTGACCATAATTTATAAAGATACACTACCTGTTCTCAACATCTAGTTTCGATCTCTCTTCTTTAGAAACACGTATAAATGTTTTGCTTTTAAAGACTCTCAAGTAAAACATTTATCAAACCAAAATGTATTTGGGAGATTACCATCTAAAGCTAGGAGACAAATTAATAACATGAGAAACTATGTAAAGTATTTCTTCCTAAAAGGAATTTTACGACTTTTCTTTTGCAAGTAAGCATTTAACACTCTCCATCAATGTTTTATTCATGCTTTTTGATAGACCATTCAATTAGGGAGTCTTGGGAGGAATTTTTGATGTCTAAGACTTTGTAGTAGTTTTCAAATGGTTTATAATATTCACCACCATTACCATTATGTAGATACATTTCAATTTCTTGCATATTTCTTTCAACCAAAGCTTGAAATTTTTTGAATTTCTCATGAACCTAATCTTTGATCTGCAAAGCATAAATATAAAGTTTACCAAAATACAAAATAAAATGGACCACCATGTGATCTCACTTTAGGAGGACCACAAATGTTTAAGATTACAAGATCCAACAAACACAACTTTCTAAAAGAAGGATGACCCTAAAAGGAAACTCTCCTTTGTTTCCATACCATGCATTGAAAATACTTATTTAACCTAGCTTCCTTAATATTATAAAGAAAACTTTTCTTAGCTAAACGATTAATTCCTTTCACACTCATGTGAATATATCTTTTATATCATAATTATGATGACGTATCACTTTCAATCATATTCACCAATTCACTAAAACTAGAACTTTGCAACATATACAAGTTAAAGGACTTGTACCTTAAGCCAAAACTAGTGAACCTTTGGTAGGTTTTCACTATCTATCATTGAAGATATTGTAATAACCATCATCATTAAGCTTCTTGTAGAATTTAAATTCAAGAAAATGTCATGTGCATGCTTGACATGTTTAAGAATTAACTTTGAACCATTATTTGCCTTCAAGTAAATTGTTCCCCCCTAATATTGCCATCATTTCCTTTCTTAAATAATACAAAATCACTCGCAATATAAAAAGTGAGTAAATCCTTTTTAGATGTGACATGACAAGGAGGCACTAGTATTTACAACCAAACTAGTCTTATGGCATACTAAATTGATGACATTTTTATCACAAGCAACAATAATATCATTATCAACAAAAGTAGCAATATGGTTCTCATTGTTACCATCCTCCTTTTCTTGTCCCATCTTCTTTTTCAACTTGAAAAATTATTTCTTGATATTCTTACTTTACCATAGTAATCACAAACAAAGTTCTTATACTTATAACTTTAATTTCTTTTACTTTTCCCTCTAATAGGAACATAATTGGTCAAAGAAATAAGAAAAGTTTCCTAAGAATCTAACGAAGTATTAAGCAACCAAAGTTTATACATCTTATGATCAAACTTGATATTCATTCCAAACAATTGTTAAAAATGACTGACCTCCTTATATCTCAAATTCATCAATTACTTAAGTAAGAACAACTTGTTATTTATAGTCTTTGAAGTATAAAGTGTTTCAATCTTATTTCACAAAGTTCTAGCATGTATCTTGTTAATAATGTGAATAATTTGTATCTTCTACCTGTTGCTTAATATGGCTACAAACATTATAATGTTCTAATTCTCATTGTCATTTAACATAGTCGAAGGCTTCTAAGTAATTAACACAATAAATGCAATTTTTCACAAATAAAAGATCTTTCATCTTACTTTTCTAATTATAGTAATTAGTACCATTTAAACACATTATTATGCTAGTATTTGCCTCCATCATTCAAATAAAACTATCAAAAATATTAAGCTTCAAGTTCTGCAAGTACAACGTCGGGAAGAAAACACCAAGATCAAACACACAACATAATATCCGATCCAAATTTTTCATTTTACTTAAATCAATGAGATTATCATGGACAGTATATTTTAATTACTAACACTAAGATAATCATTGACTTATTTATTTTAATTACTAATATTGAGATAATCATTAGCGGAATAGGTATGATGTTTTAAATGAATTTTAATTAAAAATTATCTCATAAAATAAAGAATGTTTTAGTTGTACTTTTTCTCCTAAAATAAATTTTTATAATAATCTCTAATTTTCTTCATATCATAAAATACTGACACAATTTAATACAATTGATTAATTTTATGTTTTATAAAATCTTCCACAAAATTTTAAAGCATAAAATTTAAGCGAATTCAGTAAAATAATGTAAAATAGACTTCCAAAAAAACATGTAAAATAATTTCGTGACTTATACGATTGATAATCTCATTGACTATATATTTTAATTACTAATACCAAGATAATCATTGACTTGTATATTTTTGTATTCACTTAGAGATATTTATAAAGACTATTTCTTTCACGGCAAAGAAAATTCTTTAAAAAACGCGTAATGGTGAAATCGACTTATAGAAAGATAAACCTTAATATTTTACTTCTTTTAATGTTTTCACAGATGGAATATTTCCAACTAATTGATCAAAACTTATTTCATTTACCATCTTGAACTTGATCCCTCCTAATTTCTAATGAGTTGGATTAACAATTATCTTTTAATGACTTACTAAATACATTACAAGTTTTTCATAATCTGTTTATTGACAAAAAAATAATTAAACTCTTAAATTTTTAATCATTTATTTTCTGCTACACTATAATCTATCTCACAAAAACCAAAAGTATAAAATGTCATTCTTTTAATTGAATCCGAATTTAAACTGCTCAGATTTAGGCTTACCCAAAACTTAACTCTTTTAAGTAAAACAATGTCATTTTGTATAGAATAGTTGAGTTTCGGGTCTGTTTAAATCTGGGCTTAACTCATAGATCAGTCCACTGAAAACACTTGCATCTGAGCTCATGGGTTAGTCCATTGTTATCCCTAATCTTACGTGTATTAACCTTCAAGTTAACAAGAGTAAAGATAGAATTAAGGACAAATTATTTTTACTTTAACTTAGAATTTTATATACTTGATTGATATTTTTATATTTGTGACTTGTTCTACAAAGTTGCTCAAAAATCTAAATTTAAAATATAATTTGCCTTTAAGTTTATGAATTTTGTCATTGTTCTTACATTAAGTACAAATCAGAAGTACAAATCAATGCTTTGTTAATCTGCAATGTCCAAAGAGTCACATTATAATATGCTTAGTTTTCTAATTAGATTGAAATAATGCTAAGGTTTGTTATTCATGTAGAAATGGCCGCTTGATACTTCCACCACTTGACCCTTTCTTCTGTACCAGACACCACATTTCCTTCCAATCACAGCGATTTTTCTATGCCAATTTTCTTTGGTACCATCTTCTCTTTCAAAGGGCAACTATCAAATGTCCAAGTCAAAATCCAGAAAATCTCTACATGTTGAATCATTGGTATATAAAAGATCTATTTTTACCCAACTTTGACCAATCACCTCCTTTATTCCAGTATTCATTACATATTTATCTTTACGCAGTAAATAAGAATTGGCTTTAGTTGACCGAAGTAGAACGCGAGCAATCGGCCGCGAATCATTTTCTTATATATATATTGCTAGAATCTAAATGAGAGAGTTTACTCTTACATCACCTATTACTCGTTGGATCTAACGAAGCTGCCAAGGTCCGTTCTCAACATTCTTAGTGGGATTGTCGCGACATGGAAGGAACTTTCGGGCTGCTCCTGGAAATTTATCTACAGAAAGAAAAACTCCACTTGAATTGATGATGAAAACCAAGGACTCAGTCAATCCGTATATCTCATCCCATGAGTAATATAAAGTTGAAGAAACCTTGACATGAAATGCCAAACAAAAGTGACAACCTGGCTCGCTCATACTTGTGTTTTGCCTGAAATCCTAATCAATTCGATTAGACCGCATCTCCTTGGTTTATAGCTTCTGTAATATAGTTTCTCCGCAGTTCACGACCATACGTACTGGGAAGGAAAAGGTTGTTTGTTTGATTAGGCCGAACGCTAATCTGGACCTCATCCATCTTCTGTAAGACGACATTGAAACTTCTGTGTACTTTTAAAATGTGTTGTTGAAAATTTACCATTGAAGCTTGAAGTGTGGTTTGCTGAAATGAATATTTAATTCTTTATTTCAAACAAATGTAAAGAATAAACGGTTATGATTCAAAGAATGTGTTCTACAATGAGAATCCAAAGTAGTGGCTCGGCTTCTAATGACAGCAGCCCCAAACCAGTTGAACTTGCCATTTGTTTCTCGTCTAGTTCCATTATCAACAGCAGCAAAGTGAGAGCGTATAGATAATTACTCCACGATTTCTAGCATCTCTTCATCTGAACGAGCGTTCTTTTTGGTGTGTGGGGGCATAACATAATAGCTTAACTTGACTTGCGGTAACTTCTTTGAAGTTTCGCAACACTGTCAGGACCTCATTTGATTGAAAAACACCCGTTTGGTCAATTCTACTCCCGAGTGCGCTTTCGCACTTGCAAAAAGTGAACAAACGCGATGATTCGAGCTAATCAAAGTTCTAATGGAAGTGCTCACGATGAGGGATATTTTAACTAGTGCCGAAAACTACTTAATTATGTTTACTTCAAAGTTTTAATCTTTATTTATTTTAACCTGGAATTTTTAAAAATTAATATTTTGAAATGATCTAATAAGTTAAAAT
>JAJMLV010000228.1:62160720-62173801 GCA_027123465.1 Erythroxylum coca | reverse complement strand
ATTCTATAAATTAATAAATATTAATTTATCGATAAATTAATAAAATATTCATTTATCGATAAATTAATAACTCCGTACAAGATAATAAATTTTCAGGTCCCAAAAATATTCATTTATAAAGGTTTTACTGTATGGTGCTTTGTTTTTAAATATAACTAAATTTATTAAATCTTGAAAATCATGTAAGAATTTGAATAGATATGGGTTGATTTCGAAAGATTACGAATCAACAAGTCCAATCTTAATATCTTTATTACGATTGACAATAAATCTTGGATGCATATATATATTAATACACTACTTATTAATGTTATCTTTAAAAATTCTATCTTGTATAACCCTATTTAGTGTACATTTGCATTTTAGATTTTTCCAATCCATTTATTTCTTTTATTGATAGAAATATCTTGATAAAGTGAATAATAATTTTGGTTGTTTTATTTAAGAATTCTTGTTAGGACAGTTTATACATTGTATTTTGACATGAGATTCAGTTCTTCCATGTCCAGTCAAATATATAAAAAAACAATACGATTTATATAAAATTTAACGTAATAGATCGAAGTCCATAGATTTTAACATGAGAAGAAATTTGATTCATCTTATAATCTATCAAAGGAGATTCTACTATTCGCTATAATTGAATTTGTCGACTGGAACCTAAACTGTCAATATTATCTCAATTGACTTAGACCCTCATTTTCATACATCTTTCTTTGCCCTCCTTTTTGTCAAAATGACTGGCTGGGAAAAGACTAACCCGCCATTAACCCGAGTTAATGTGTCTTTCATTCTAGTTTATGGCTTTATGCACATGAAGGGAAATATTTTTTCTCCTTTTCGGGGGAATTCTTTATTAAATTCATAAAACTTATATACATAGGGATTTAAATATATAATTGCCACATGAATCCTTCCTTAGGAGCTGTGCCCTTGTTTTTTATTTCAACATGTTGATTGACACTTGAATATTGGCTAATTTTTTTTGAACACGTAACATAAATCTTATTACGTGGCTTAGATCATTTATGAAAGGGTTAAAACAAAAGAAATATAAAATTTCTTATTTTGATTCCATCTCGATTTTTGAAGCAGTTTTTGTAGTCACAACGAACTCCAATCATCCGGGACCTTTACGAGAATCGTTTACTAACATATGGTTAACGTCTTTCTACAATTTTCTTAATATATAAGCACTCTTAATGAGTCAAAAAATTCATATATTTATGAATGATATGAACAACTATAGGAGACCTTAACCTTTATATGTAACTTCTATATCGAATTTCTTCATCACAGGCTTGATGTGAGTCTGATCTACACCAACCAGGATTTATTTTTTTTCCAAAACTTCGACCCATTCATTTATATTATTTATTGGATCCACTTTATTACTTTTATTTGAATCAAATTACGCAATTTAATCGATTAAGTATTGAAAAGATGATAAACACAATTAATAATTGTCTAACTTTACGGGACTAAATAAATAGTCAACAATATTTTAGATCCTTGAATAATTAGCCATTAATTGAGAAAAACCAATTAGATCGTGAATAATGATTTTTAATAAAATTAGAAGAAATGTTAGAATTTTTTATATATATTTTATTAACATACCAACTAGGAGTGACTAACTAGTGGACCTTTAAATATAAGAAGATTTTGATGTTAAAAGAAGTTGACCTCATACTTATAGATAAGGCACAATTATTAACCAAAAAATCTATGGAAAGCTCGATCAAAACAATGTTCATTGATGGTTTTGATACGTGGAAGCAAAATGGAGGTTGATTACTCAACCAGGAACATTCTGGAAGTGATGGGTTAAAAGACAAGAAAATATCCAAGTTATCAAAAATTAGCACAAAGTTAACTTTTGTAATCGATTTAGTCGGCATCTTAACCACAATTAGGGGAACAGCAACTGGATTAGTCATTTGCATACAAAATTGAAATCAAAGTTGGCAAAATTTTGACACCTACAAACTTGAAATCAAATCTAGACCAAAAAAACCAAATTCTTTCTAACAAGTTGACTAAAAGCAATACATTAAAATGCGTGATTTAGTAGCAAGTTGAAAACTGCTTTTCTACAAAAGGTTACAGTAGAAATGGGTACAAAGATCAACGAGAATGTCGACAAGACGACAAGCTTATTGGAAGACGTCGGTAGGTGTAGAAAATGCGAAGGGTTTCATCTTCTTCCTCATTTACCTTTTATCCTTGGAAAAATGTGAAGCCAATGTTCCACGCGTTCATATGTAAAGCAGGGGGAGAACCGTATTCGAAGCTTCCCAGCTCACAGAAAAGATCAGAACAGGGGCCCCACGGAACAGTAACCCGGTTGAATATTCTCCTGTATTGAATTTTTGATAAAGAAATTGCTAACCTTTGAAAGGGGCTAAGTGGGGTGGTGTCATATTTGCTTTGTCTAATGGTGAGGAGTAGTGTTAGTTTCTCCAATTTTCTAGAACCCACGTCGCTTTCTGTGTACTGTACACTCTCTTTTATTATAAGTGTCTCGTACACGAAAGCAGGAGGAAGAGAAATACCTCCCCCTTTAAAGTCATGGTCTCTTTGTCTTGTGTGTTCTATCGGCAACAACCATCAAGCCCTTCTTTTTGAACATCCATGGAAGTAGATAATCAGATGCTCTGTGATTATAATCGTGTCAGTTCAAAGTGTTTCCTTTCCGGTTTCTACTGTTGGGGCTGGGAATTCCTTACCGCTCTCTTGCTCTTTAGTTGCGCCGTCTAATCTTTTTCATTCACTTTCTTTGTTTCTCCTTTTTCATTTTGGTCTCTTCCTTGTATCTTTTGGTGTTAGGTTTGTGTTTCTTTTTTTATTTGTTTTGGTTGGTTTTGGCCCCTTTTCTGGTGAAGGGTAGATCGGGAAAGATGGCCCAACGATCTGTTCCGGCGCCGTTTCTGGCGAAAACTTACCAGTTGGTGGATGATCCGATCACTGACGATGTGATATCCTGGAACGAAACTGGCACTACCTTTGTTGTTTGGAAAACTGCTGATTTTGCCAAGGATTTGCTCCCTAACTATTTCAAGCACAACAACTTCTCTAGCTTTGTTCGCCAGCTCAACACCTATGTAAGTCCCACCGCCTCACCTCTCTATATTATTACGACGTTTATGTCATGTTCTTTTCTATCTTGTCTTGGTTCAAATTTGGACTGCAGTTTGTGTTGTTAGCTTGGTAATTACACAATTGGGTCATGAATTCCTTGCTTTCTTGGAATTCGAACAGACTGTTTAGACATTAGAATCGTTGGTGGGTGAGATGGTAGTTCAGGACTCGATTGTCTGAAGACTCTTTGGTCTATTATGGTTAGATGGTAACTAGCACACATGACTTTGTTATTGGTATGATTGTAAGGTCGAATCTAGGCACGTTTAAGCCGAGCAACCAACAGTAGGTGAGGGGCATCGGTGTCTTGGAGTCGGATTTAGGTAATCATGTGTTATTATGACGGAAAATTGTATATAGTGACACAACAAGCGACGAGATCATTGGTAGGAAATCAAGTCCTATCTAATAGTAACATGTAGCAGTCTAGCAGAGCGAGTGAGGAAATTTAAGATACATTTAATGGCTTGATTGAAAGTTTCAGTGGTTTTAACAATTTCATTCGATGATTAATATTATAAAAGATTTTAAATAAAAAGTATTAAATAACAGAAATTAATATGATTAATTAACAAAATATTTTAAATAATATTAATCTTTATGTAATCAACTCCATAAGTAATCGTAAACTAGCTAATAGGGCATCACCTTTTGATACACATTATGCATCCAAGTCAAACAAAAAGATGATAGGACTCACTTCTTGTGGCTAACTAAATCTTCATGTTGTAATATGGTCAACTGCATGGTTGTTTATGAGTTATTGTTGTTGGTGTCGTATGAAACCAAACGGGGGGTCTCTTATTATCTAAAATCAAATTCGGATTTACTTATTTATGAGTCTGCGTGGGTGGTTCATAAGTTCCAAATAATTGGTCTAAACTTGGACTCAGAGTTATTAAAAAAAAAAACACGACACAAATCCAACAAGATTTAGTTGGATAAGATTGGAAAGCCTCCCGCTTAGCCTGTGTTTTCCTTTTCCCAGACGAAATTAGAGTAGACTAGACAAGGAAATTATATGGAAATTTCCAATTGGGTGGAGAAACAGAAATCCCTCAGAAGTCCACTTTCGTGTCCCAAATTATGACCAAACCAAACTCCACAACAATCGAGGATCATGAACCTTTTTCTATGTTCTAATTTATGTATACATTCTTATTTTTTTAAATTGGGAAAACTTATTTTTTTTTCATTGAATGTTATTTTTAATCCAGTGTTTTAGTTATTAATTGATTTTATTAATCATTTCACACTAACATCATCTGTTATTATTAATTTAATTTTTAAATTTATAAATAACTTTATTATAAATTTATTAAAAATTAATCAAGTATATCTTTTTTAAAGAATTTGTATTTTAATTATATAATTAAATTATTTAATAGGTAATTTAATGTTAAATATTAACTTAATTAAGAAAGTTTATATTAGAATGATTTTATCATAAATTACTTTGTTTTAATTTAAGTTGAAATATCAAATTCAAATCACGTGGTGATTAAGTAGAGAAGGGAGCATTTACTTTTTTAAATTGACAGGGCTTTAGAAAGATCGTGCCCGACAAGTGGGAGTTTGCCAACGATAATTTCCGTCGTGGACAAAAAGAGCTTCTGTCCGAAATCCGTCGCCGGAAGGTGGCCATGAGGACCGAGGGAAATGGTGCCAGTAAGCATGTCGGAGGCGGTGGCGGTTCGTCGCATTCAAATTCCGGCGAGGACATGGCATCGACTTCAACTTCTTCACCTGATTCCAAGAACCCCGGATCGGTGGAGACCGTGGCTACTATGACCCAACTGGCGGGTTTGTCCGGCGAGAACGAGAAGCTGAAGAAAGACAACGAAGTGCTGAGCTCGGAGCTGGCGCAGGCCAAGAAGCAGTGTGATGAGTTGATAACGTTCTTGACCAAGTACGTGAATGTGGGGCCCGATCAGATCGATCGCATCATGAGGCGAGGAAGCTGCTCTGGGTCCACCCATGATGGCGGCGATAACGATAACGATAACGATAACGATAACGATGACGAAGACGATGACGAAAACGGAGAGAGTCTGAAACTGTTCGGTGTTCTTTTGAAATGCGATGTGAACAAGAAAAAGAGGGGTCGTGATGAGAAAATGAGGTTGGCTGGGCCTGGACCACAAGCAAAGGAAATCAAGATTTGCAATTGAAGATTTGACGGCAGTGGGTGTGGGGGCTCTTCGTCTAGGAAGCAAAAGTGCCTCTCAATGTTATGACTAGCATTTCCTTTTATTTCAATAATGTTTGTACGGGGGAGAGCTAAGAGCTTGGAGATCAAAGGCAAATGGGTCTCTTGAGTCTTGTCCCTCTTATTATAAGATAGTTAGACCATACATGTGTAAAGTTTGTGTGAGACCATTCTTAACTCTTAAGAAGGATTAATATTTGTTTAGAGATGTTCAAATCAGCTTTTTCTTATGTTGTTGTCGAGGCATTTTCTTATTTAAAGTTAAAGAATAAATGTATATGGTGCAAAGAATCTTCAACATTTCTTCTTTATCCTAAAAATTACAGTAAGAAACGTGCACGGTTCACATGAAAGAGACGGTAGAGAGACGGGGGCACTGTGTTTAAGTTGAAACGGATCGTTATGACGTGTAACTTTGCTAGTCATAAAATATCACCGGTGGAGGCTTCATGAGGAGAGAACTCATGGCTGTCAGATTGTGTAGCATTTTACCCTCTACATCACTCTCCTTCCCTTCCCACTTTACGTCCCCTGTAACTTCAACTACGGTAAGATCCTTAAAACCCCATATCAGAGCCACTTCTTCCCCGGCCATGGAGATGCACGGCAGTGGACGTGACAAGTTTTTGGAGTACCCGTTTGTGTCGGCTCCGCACAGGGACATGATGATTGATCTTATTTCTATGGTGGAAGATAGACTTGGCTCCCAGCTTCTTCCTTGTAGTCTCCCAATTGATGCACAGTACTGTCAGAATGAAAATGGGGCAGCCCAAGCTTCTCTTCACGTTAGATCGGGTCACGGGTCATCCCTTGTAATTTCTCGTCTCTTTCTCTGAAATTCCCTTACTGAAGCTTGGAACTTTGATCGGTTCCTGTTCAGAAAACATACAATTGGTTATTAGTTTATGTAGTTTCTTTCAATTGTTGAGTGGCATTTTGAAAGCGTCTGCTTTGATTGATCGAAGCAGGACAGATGCGTTCTGGTGGTAGAGTTACTGTTTGGTATCTGAGTCTTATGGGTTTGGACAGTCTTCTTTTTCAACCTTGCTAGTAAGTACATTGATTGTTTGTAGTGGTAGCTAATTGTGCTTCTTGCTATGATGATCTTGTAGGCAAAGTAAAACTTGCCCTAATTTAGAAAACAATTGCAACAGGTAAAGTGGAACTATTGTAATATTGCGTCTTCTGCAAAATGTCCTTTTCAGTTCCACAAGTTTTTGTGCATGTTGGGTTGGTTAATTGATGCAGGAGATGGGTAGGTTACTTTTGTGCTGGCAGATCCCAGTTCTATAATTGTATTATATGTAGGCTCTAACTGTGATTCAGCTTTTGTTTTTATTGTAAATCATGATTACAGAGTTGTTTTCTAATATACTACCCTCATAGTGGTTGCTTACTTAAATCTAGCGGTTCCAAGCTATGTCCAGCAAGAAAGAATTTAAAGTTAGCAAGCTATCATTCCCTCGGGGCTTCTTGTCGCAGAGTGCATGGATGCATTGTTGTGTATTTTTTTAGGAACAGGTTTGGGCACAATTGGTATGAACAAACAGTGCAAGTTTCTCTTACCGTGATCTTAGAATTACATAGTTGGTCTGATTGCTAAAAATGCTCTGTGCTAGAAAACTATATTTTAATTTATATGGTGTGGGATAGGGTTTGTAAGTTCTATTACTTTATTATTTCCTCTTTATCTGATGTCTCATTGGCTTTTGTTGTCTTCGGCGAGACTACTAATATCACGATACCATAGATCAAACATCTTATATTTCTTTCTACCATAGATCTTGGTCATAAGCATCTATAGATTCCATACCATAAAATCAAATTTTGTATAAACCATCTTACCCCATCCCCCTCTTTTTGATGTTTTAGCTAATGTCTCTGCAAGCTGGCCTGTTCGTCCATAAATCGTCTATTATTACCCTTGGGATTGTGTTGCTGTCAACTTCAAAGGATTGGATAAAGTGTGCCTCATGATTCATGTTTCATACGTTTGTCTTAAATATGATTCAAACATAGGTATTGCTTGGTTATCAATTCAGGGGGCTAGTAATATTAGTGTTAATAATGTGGATTGTTACTTTTGTCACTACATATACCATGCTCCTCATCAATTTACTTGACATTAGTACAGAGTGATCTAATGCTGGGCATGTTTCAGGTTGATTTCATATTGGGAAGTTGGCTACATTGCAAGCTACCAACAGGTGCATCATTGAACATAACAAGCCTTTTAGCGTATCTGAATCTTTCAACCGATGCACCAAATTTTGTAGCTGAGGTAATCCAGGGCAGCCCAACGTCTCTTGTCTTTCTCCTTGATTTACCACCAAGAAAGGATCTTGTCATGCATCCAGACTACCTCCAAACTTTCTATGAGAACACGCAGTTGGATACACATAGGCAAATGCTTGCGAAACTTCCCGAGGTTCAACCTTACATCTCTTCATCCCTTTATCTTCGACACTACTTCTCGCCAACTGCAATATTGATTCGTATAGAAGTCAAGGCGGATGAGTCAGGTCAAATGGAGGACATTATAAAGAGTCACTTGAATCCTATTGCAAAGGAAGTTCTGAGAATCTGGTTGGACCATTGTGCTTGTGGTGGGAGAGAAGTGGGAGAAGAGGAAAAAACATATTTGAAGAAGAGGGATAATATGATGAAGAACAAAAGTATTGAGATTGATCTTGGCTCAAACTTTCCTAGGTTATTTGGACCAGAGGTAGCAAATAGAGTGCTAGGAGCCATAAGGGAAGTGTATAATGTATGAGAATTGTAGCAAATGACTATCCTCAGGTCCTTTTGTTCATGTTACCATTAAAAGGTTAATCAAAAAGAGACCTCAGATATACTTATTGTGGCGCAGCCCATAGGTATCTTCATCAGGGATCCAATCAGCACAGTTGATTCTGTTGAACTGCAATGAACTTTAAAACCTAAACGGGAATCCCGTTTATTCATTTGGAAGTAACTTTTAAAGAAGAAAGCAGAGGTTGTCCAACACGGGTAAGTTCCTGTAATAAATATATGTTTAACCTTGAAAGTGTTGCCCTGATAACTTTGTACATACTAGACCTAGACCTGAACATGAGTTTGTTATAACTCAATTTTTAAAATTTTGAAGAACTTTTAACATAATTTTTGGTGGAACAAGTTATCTTTTTTCTTTCTATTTAAAATTTACATATTATAAAAATTTTAAATTTTCATAGTCATATTTTGAACTAAAATCTCACATTATATACATGGCATGCAATTTGTTTCATTTATGAAAAATTATTTATAATTTGTTATCTAATATGACTCAATTATGAAAAATCATTTTTGATTTAGTATTGTGAAAGGATGTTATACTTTTTTTATGGTTTAAATTAGTTTTTGTAAAGAAAAATGTGATGGAAAAGTTATCAAAAAGGGTTAATTAATATTATTAATCTAAATATAAGTAAAAAAATATTAAACGATAACAAAATTTTAAAATATGAGTGAAATCACAATTATCTTTTATGTTAAGCCACTAAAGGCAACAAAAGAGGTACAAAGGGCAGCGATAGTGATTTGTTAGTTTATCACCACAAAGGATAGATGCATATGCATAATTGGTGTAACTTCCGCTCGGTGCTAGTGAGTAATCTGTATTCTTGCTTGCCTCAAAGCGTATAAAGGTAGTCTGATGTTGTGAGTCATTACTTCGACCATGGTTGGAGGAAGTTTATAAATTTAAGCCCAGCAAAAAATCTATATATATATTTAAATTTTTTACCAATTATACATTAAATAAACTATTGGACATTTATAAATAAAAACAAATTTAGTTGTTCAGAATAAAAATATACTTTCTTATAATAATATAATTTAAGAACATAAATTAATCTAAAATAATTATCGAAAAATTATTAGTTGTTTATAAATATCAATTTTGAATGAGTTTTTTTGTCTTTTCTTAATCTATATTTAATTTTTAAAAATTTCAAGAAAAACTCGTTAATTCTCAAATTTGTATCCTAAATGTATTTAAATCTTTAAATCTTTAATTGTTTTAAATTTACCTTAATTTAAAAAATATTGATTAAACTCGATCACAAGAAAGTGAAGCATAAATCATCTGCATTCAACACAAATTAATAAAGGTATTTTGTAATTTTAGCTACAAATTGACTTGAGAAAAAAAAAAGACACAATTGCATGAAGATAATGGACTATGTTCATTTTTCTTAGAATTCTTGTGATTTATAGGCATCAGTACCTTTATAAGGTTTGGGCCCATTGGGTCACTAGTGCTAAGATTATTGGCCTTCCCTCGTTATGATGAAACAAAACAAATGAAAACAACGTACAACACCAAATTCAAAAACTTCAATGTCAGGAGATGACCCATCAACAAAAGCTTATCGGAATTCGAGACCACCCATGACGCAAAACCAATATGAGACTATTTCAAGCGCATTCTCTCTTTCTCTATCTCATACAACTACAACTTTTCTTGAAGCAATAGAAAAGCTAAACGAACACAATTCTAATATAAGAATTGTAAGATAGAAGAGAGAAAATAAATTTTATTGATAGAGAGTTATGTTAGTGTCTCTCAAAAGTTGTTTAAGTAGGTTTACATTATCCCTAATTCATCTTAAGAAAAATTCTAAATAAAATAGAAAATTCTAATCCATTTTAAGAAGACTTTTAAAAGAAATAGGAAATTTTAATTTATCATAGGAAGAAGACTTTTAGAAGAAATATGAAACTCTGATTTATCTTAGGAAGACTTCTAAACAAAATAGGAAAGAAATAAAAGAGATAATTAAAGTTTAAAATAAGAAACAAATAAAATAAAATAAAAATTTATTCAAAAATCTTGCAGAGAATGATGTTAGATAAGGTGTGATTATGTCCTAGTTAATATACCATTCTATCTATCTAAACAGAAAGAAATGCAGAGAAGATTGCTAGATAAGATAAGGTGAGAACATATGTTAGTGAATGTCTTAATCTATCAATGAATTCAAATGCCTCATCATTCACCCCCGCTTGTTAAATAACTCAACCTTGAGTCGGTATTAGTATATTCAACCTCCATATCATGAAAGTACGATGAGATATTAGCAGCATTGAAGGTTAGAGATATATTATCCATCAATGAAGGCATTGCTATTGATTTTCTTTTTTAATTCTGAATGGACCATTGTTCTTTCTTTAATCTTCTCCCACCAAGAAGTGGTTGCCTTCAACCTACAAACTATCAACTTTACCTTTCTCTCTTTCGAGATCTCATGATAATCAAAGAAGCACTCATTGTCTGCGATCTGGTCAAGAAATCCTTCAATACTAAAATCCTCGTTAAAGACATAAATATCTACCTAAAATTTAAAACCATAGTTAAAGTTTCTTTGGTTATGTGGTCTATCATACAAGAACTCCTCATTTGACTTTGATTTGCTATCGTAGGCAAACTGCCTCCAACCTTAAGTAGGAATGAGTCTGTAAATAGAGCGCCTTAGGGTTTGTTCTTCCCTAACAGGACCTCCATTATCATTCCTATCCCTATAGACAAGATGTTTAAAGACATCGAGCTACTCTAGGATATCCATAAAATACACCTCCAAACAATCCTCTAACTATTAGATAATTTGATGATCCATCTCCTTTAATGCGTCAATTTTGGTACTTAGACCTAAGGTTATCTGTAATATAATTTGTGTTACTCTTTCTGTCACTAACCATAAAGGGGCCAATTTAACTCGCTTTGATGCCACCTAACACAATAGAAAAGTTAAAAATACATAATTCCAATTTGAGAATTATAACATAAAAATTCTCAAATAGAAAATAAATTTTATTAATAGAGAGTTATGTTAATCTTTCTCAAAAGTTTTCTTAATATGTTTATATAAACCCTAATTCATCTTGGGAAAAATTCTAAACAAAATAGAAAACTTCAATTCATCTTAGTAAGACTTTTAAAAGAAATAGGAAACTATAATTTATCTTTGTAAGAAGATATCCAAAAGATGTTTTTAGGTTTTTCACCTAAGCATCTTCTTTTTTTTTTTGCAGTGTCTACTAACAACTCTTTCTTTCTAGTTGCTCTTTTGTTTATATAACAAGTCTTGAATAACAACTATTTTTTTTCAAGTTGCTCTTTTGTTTTTGTTATGTAATCTTCTGTTTTGCTCTCTCTCTCTCTTTCTCTACCTTTGTGTCTTTACATTGTCTTATTTTGCTCTTGCGATCTCATAGTCTTTACTTCTACGCACCTCTATTTTGAATTAGCTTACTTAGTTGTGATCTGGGAACATTGGGTTCTTGTTACTGTAGCTTAATTATTTGTAAACCATAATTATTGTTCACTACCTCCAGGTTCCTTGTAGTCACCTAACAGCTCCACTCTGATAGTTACCCTTCAGTGCTCTAGCGCTAATTTAATCGTCCACTTGCTTGTTCTAGTGCCATCGTCAGTCTAATAAACATCCTCAAGTGCTTCAGCACCGTAACCCAATTCTACTTTTGACTACCTGTTGAATTCTCCTTCAAAATCTAGTGGAAATTTTGTCAAAATTGTCATGAATGCGGTAACTAACGATAAATTACAAATGGTAACTTTAGAATTGTATTTTTAAGCCTTTTCATTTCCTTGTTGTCATCCTCCACTTTTTTTAAAAAATTTTATTTTAAGCTTTTTCATTTCCTTTTTACCATCCTCTAAATTTGTGCAAGCACCTTTAATTTGAAATTTTTAGGTTTCATTTTTTTTTGCTCTTCAGTGGAATTTATTTTTAATCCTAGTTTTCCTATCTTGCGTTATTTTGGATCCATTTAGGGACTTGTCTTCTTTATCTTATGTTGGACATTAAGATACGAGTGGTGGCTTTGACTATCAATAATATAGTCAGGGTAAGTCCTTCGATGAGTGTTGGGTCTAATAGTAAAGAAGATGCTGACATATTACAGATAGATTTTTGGAACATAGGAACCCTAATAAGGAATTCTTTGGAATTATTTAGATTTTAAACAAATATACGATTCATATAGTATACATCCAAGAAATAAAGTGGACGGGAGTGAAAGCGAAAGAGATAATAGGTTCAAACTTTGGTACTTAGGGTGTTCTAGATGTCAGATTGCGGTAAGTATCTTGGTTGTTAAAGAACTTATAAATCATGTTGTGGGGGTAAAAAAGACAAATGATATGATTATATTCATAGAGATCATGGTGTTAGGTGTTGTTCTCAATGTGGCGTACGGGCATGCACCTTAAGTAGGTTTGTATGAACAATTCAAATGCCAATTTTGGAAAGAACTAGATGAGGTGATTCAGTAGATCCCCCTTGACGAGAAAGTTATTATAGGAGGAGACTTTAATGGGTACATAGGGCCAACCTCAGACGAGTATCCAGAGACTCATAGAGATTATGGTAGCATTTGAGTTGACGATAGCCAATTCATTTTTTAATAAAAACAAGAGCAATGGTGACTTTTAAGAGTAGAAACATAAAAACTTAAATTGATTACCTTTTAGTAAGCCAAAGTGATTGACCTAGGTGTAAAGGTTATAAGGTAATGCTGAATGTTCGCTTATTAACTCAGCATAAACTATTAGTTTTGGATCTTATAAGTAAGGGATAAAGGAAGATAAGAAGTTATAGGAGGTATACCACAGTTAAATGATAGAATTTGAAAGGGGACACAATGAAACTACTTAAGGATAAAGTAGTATTTGGAGATGAATGGACA
>JAJMLV010000228.1:62121161-62139791 GCA_027123465.1 Erythroxylum coca | reverse complement strand
CATGCTTAACTAGAAAAAAAATGGGAGCCAACAGGACATATGTCACAGATTGTGCAATCGGGGAATGCATATGAAGAGGCATCTGTATAGTTACTATCTGTATTGCTGGAATAGGTGAAGGTGTCAAAGAAGGATCAGAAAACAACCCAAATTGAAGCTTGACTGGAAGCTCAGTCTGATCATGAACAGAGGAATAGTGGATGCAACAGTTTGACCAGTTGATGGAATCTGGGCCTGAGAAGACAAGCCAGCACTATAAGCATCCATGTGATTCATAACTTCAGATGCTACTAAATTTTGGGAGCATTCTTAGGTTGAATTACCAAGTCCTGCATTTTCTTCTTAGCTTCCCTAAAGATTCTGGTAGATTTATTGATAACCAATTCAGTAGAATCAGTCACATGTTGTAAGCCCTACCCCTCACTACAAATTCCATCAAAGGAATCCATTTCTTTCACATTTCCAACAAAACTAGTGGCGTTACAAATTTTTCATCTTCATTCCCCAAACTTCTTTCAAATTTATCATTTAGCATCATAACCTTAGCACCTTCATTAAAGCCTAACACCAAATTGTCTGTCATGTCAGGCAACCTTTTCTCCTTTAGATGGTCTCCAAACTCTCGGTCTAGGTTTACTTTCTCATCTTCGACATCATGCACTTCATCTTCTTCCCCATAGGCATCTTCATCCTCATCATATTCTTCTTGCTCCTGAAAGGAGTTACCGTTCTCAATAGGCCATTCTTCATCATCACAAATTAAGCCATCCACCAATTTGTCTTTGCCACCATCAGTAGGCAAGGCTATAGATTCATTCACTTGTAAAGCAAATGTCTCATCTTTTATGTCACTAGTCAATATAGGAAAGTCACCAGATTCATCCAATTCATATGAGATAGATGCATAAGAGAATCAGGGGGGCCTTGAAACAGAGAGTGAAGATTGTGAATCACATCTAGTTGCCTCCCTATCCATTTTCTGTGCCTCATTCTCAGTGCTTTCACCATGAAAATCACATGTTTGAGATTCTACAACGTTCTCTTAATGGCCACTATCAAATATTGTTTACATATTAGATTTACTTCTTGCTCTGTCATTGTACTGCAACTCATTCTCTGCAAAAATAGAAGTACCAGAATGCTCGTTCCCACTTTTGTAAGAACTTCTTTGTAGCGAATTCATAGATGGAGGTGGAAGAACACAAGGTTGTCTCATAGAGTACTGTGACCTTCCAAAGGGATAAAACTTATCTGCTTTAGAATTGTGATATACACGTTCATGATATGGAGGATATACACCATCGCGAGAATTACTGCGACTCCATCCACCATCACCAAATCTCTCAAAAAGAGTCTTATGAAATTCATATTTCATTACCAGACTTATACTAAAATGATCTCCATCTCTAGATAGATTCTACCTCTGACCTTTGGTATGCCTGAAATCAACCTTGTGAGGATCAGGAACCCCTCTTTTATGAATACTCCAAGAGGGAATACATCCAGGTCCTGTATAAGTCTCTTTTGTGGAAATCAGTCTCCCTCCAATAGAAGGGTCACACCGAGGGCTATGATGGCCATTCTCCTGGTCATTTGAAAGGAACAATGAATTGTTTCCACTATCAAATGCATCTTGTTTCCATTGTCGATGATGTTTCCCTCTGTCCAAAAAGGTTAAAGAGCCATCTCTATAAAGGAGAGGCCTAGAACTCATATCAAATGCTCTATTTTCCCTTAAAGAATCAGTAGACGTCGAAGTTTTAATCCTCTCCACCATCCTTTCCCCATCTTCCCATTCACTAGTATTTGCTGACTTGGAAGCATCGCTTTCGGTTGCTCTTGCTCTCTTTGACATCTTCTCATCCGACAAAATAAAAGAATTATTATTATCAAACTTAGTTGCTTTAGCCTGCCTTTTTGCAATTCTTTCCTCCAATTCTAAAAGCTTCTGTTTAGCAGCTTGTTTTCTCCTCTCCTCCTCTATAAGAATCCTTCGTTTCTCTTCCTCTCTAGCTATTCTTTGTTCTTCAGCTTTTTGAATTACTTCTAATCTTTCTTGTTCATCTCTCCATCCAGCTTTATTGGTTTCCTCTTCTAACCTCCTATGTTGTTCTCGTTGTTCCTTTTCCAGTTGAATCCTCTCCTCCTCCTCTCTTCGAGCCAGCTCTATAGCCCTTTCTTGCTCTTCAATTACCCGTGTCTGCTCTTTTCCTGCATCTTCTGCACCCTCTCAAGTTAAACCTTAAAAGACTCCCTGATAGGATCATGGATATTAGTCTTTTTAAGCACATCTTTCTTCCTCTTAATAAGAGAAACAAAGGGCCCATCAAAAGGATCATGTCCATCAAACCTAGATGCTCCAAAATCCCTCATAAAAAGGTCATCCATGTGAGTTTTTTCATTCTTTGAGGATAGACGTTTCTCCCTACCAATGCTCAGTATTGGATCAATAATTGGAAGCCTTTTACCACCCAAAGAACATGATGATTTAAAAGCTGGACTGTTTTGGAAGTAGTCGGATCTACGGTTTCTGGACTGTTCATTACCATATCTCTCCCTAGAGTTCCAATCGGATCCTCATCCGCTAAAGTAGTCCATTTTGTTAATCAAAGGCAGTCTCCCTCCATGTCCACAACCTACATCTCTTCTTCCAGTATCATCTTGAACAGTGTCTCTTAAGAGGGATGGGACATACTTATTTTCCTTACTTGTTTTCATGTTTTGACTGGATGGCCTTACAACAATGCCACTTCTTTCATTGCTGCCCTCTTGGGTACCAAATCCATTCACTGTAAGATGTTGAGAAACTCTCCGTGAGCTGCCTTCCCCTCCCTCTCTAGCAGATGTCTATGTATCCCATCCAAACTTGTCCACCTTTGCGACTTCACTGGAAGCAATTTTTCCAGCTTCATTGTCACGCTGCCATCGCCTGTCAAAATAATTATGTATTGACTTTTAAGGTGAAACACTTGGCCTTGGGAAATCAAAATCCATTTCCTAGTAAGTTTTGATCTTGTAATTCCATGATTTATACCCCTGTCCATCAAACCAAGTCTTGTATCTCACTCATCATTTGCTTAGTTTGACCTATGATTCAACCTAACTAATGGTAATGGTTCTGGAAAGTACTCTTCCTACTTCCGCTCTTTCTGAATCATGCCATCAACACCCAAAACACGCTTTTCACCAACCTTCTCAACAGCTGCATTGCTAGAACCATTCCTGGATTGCATCTGTGGACGCATATCCATAAGTGCACTCAAACCAGAACCAAACCCCTGCCCATAACCCTTATTTTCATTCAAAACTTGCTTTTGTTTCTTATTCAAACCATCTTTCTTCTTCTTTTTGAATATAGAAACCACTGGCAAAGCTGCCTTCAATGATGGAAAATCCTCACCTCTAAAAATCGTAGCTTTCTCAGGAACCAGACAGGTCACTGATAACCCAGAACCTGCAGGTCCCACAGAATGCACAGAAGGTGGCATATACAAAGAACTACTATTTCCTTTACTCACTTCATTAACAGAATCACTTGGTCCTTGTTCAAGAACATGATTAACGTTATTATCATCTACAGTAAGATCACTGCCAATACCTAATAGCCCATCTTTCTCCGGTGCAGCAATAATAGCAAGCTTAGTCCATCCCATACCAGAAGAACTTGGCCGGACCCAACCAGTCCCCTAACCAGAACCTGTGGGCCCTCCTTCTGATCTCAAAGAATCAAACTTTTCATTCTCCTCCCTTAAAGATGGCAGACTCAAGGGGGTGAAATAGAAAGTTTCGTCACATCTGCCTTTTGTGAACTGCGAGGCCTCGAAAGCACCACCATTCCCCCCTCCTCCTCCAACCCCACCGGATCGATTCTAGTTTGACCCAAAAGAGCTTGAATGGTATTAATGGTTGTAATGGTGATACTATTGTTATTGTTGACCATATGACTTGTTTATATTTACAGAGACAAATTTTGTCCTGGCTCCAAGATTGGCCATCTCAGGGCGGTCCGATCCAGATTATCAATCCCTAAGATTGACTTAGATCCCCACCAAAACATCAATTAACAAAAAAAACTCTAATTCCTAAAACTAAGCTTATTCCACGATCTAGCTATAATTGATCCCCATTGAATCAAACCCTAGGGAGTAGAATCTCTCCCTCCGAACCTGATAATACACAGACATCAGAGCAATATAGAATCAGTTACTTTATAAATTAGCGAATGATAGAGTGCTGTGATATCAGGATTAGATCGTGAATCGAAATGGGAAAAGAGGTGTAAGATAAAGGAAACGTGTACCCTTAGGGCGTATTACAGAGGCGACGAGAATAGCATACACCGCAGAGAAAAGTGCACGATAGAGAAGGAGAAGGAAGAAAGAAGAAGAAGCCAAGCCCTACTAGCTCGAAGCCGAGGAAGAGAGAGAAATAGACTACAAAAAATAAAAGTTTTTATTTTTGTAATCGAACTGACTGTCTTCGATTGTTTAATTTAATTTTCCTTTTTTTTTAAATATTTGTTTGTTTCTAAATGACGCCGGAAAAAACAAAATGTACTAAGTCTATAAGAAACGCCTAAAAATAAAGAATAGTGGTAATGGAACGAGATGGAATGTAACATACTTCTATTATTTAATTGAGTTTTTCATAATAGAATGAAACAGAATGACATAAAAGCGGAGGGTTTCATATTACGTTCTATTCCATCTTAAACAGTGAAAATAAGAAATTTTCGATTCAAGAGCTTAAGATGGAATCTAAACAAATAAATACATACTACCTAATATTTCCTTAATAATTTTTCTCAATATCAATTATTTCTTCTAACCCTAATTCTTTTTTTAGACTCATTTATTACAGTCTATAAAAATTGTATATAATTAATAATATTTTATATTGTTTCTCCTTACCCTAATAATAAGATTTTTATATTATTAATAATAAATTATATATAATTAATAAAAATAAAAATTTAATAAATTAATAAAAATAGAAAATATATTAAATATATTATTTTTTAATTGTTTGTATATATTTCTATATAAATAAACATATAAATAAATTATTTTTAATATAAATTACATAGAATAGAATAGAATAGAATAGAATAGAATAAAATTAAATATATTAAATACTTAATAATAATGTTTTATATAATTAAAAATAAATTGTATATAGTTAATAATAAAATAATAAAAATTTTATTATTTTAAAATAAATAATATAAAAAAAATTATTTATTTGACACGTAACATTTTAATTGAACATTATTTCTGTTTTAAAATTATAATATTAATTTTTTATAACAACTATTTTTATATTAAAGATATAATAATTAATTATTAATTATTATATTAATTTTTTAAGCAATATTTTACTATAATATATTATTAATCCTTTCACCCTTTCCACGTCACTGTATTATATTTGATTTCGTTATAAACTGTAGGTCTCGATAGCAAGGAGGCCGGGGAAGGAGAATGGCCACAGAAGATCCACTGCCGCAGTCACTTTCCGGTGCCCTATCAGGTCCATCTCTTATCTATTGACTATTTCTAACGTACTAGTCTGCATTCGACCTCTTATGAATTGATCCTGTATGTTTCACTCAACTTCGCCACTTCTATGTCGTAATCGATAGGCTCCACTTCAAAATTGTTACTTTCTCTCACTATCAGTACACATACATATGCGTTTTTCAAAATTTATTATAGAGATTGACTTGCACATAAATTAAAGAAAAGGGGGATAATATGGCAGGATAATATGGTGGATATGCTAGTGGTGGCCGGCCGCCACCATGAGCTGCAGAAGGCGGTGAGCTCCGTATGCGCCAATGCGTCCAATCTCCCTTACGTTTCTCTTTCCTCTCAGATATGCATCTGTTTTTTCAGCGGTTTTGTGATTGTGAAAACTTCTAATTAACTGTCTTTCTTCTTGTTCTCAATCTTTGATTGATTCTTGGCAATTGGCGGTCGAAGGAGTAATTTATCGATTTCTTTTTAGTTTTATTAACTCTTAGGCTTGTTGTTCACGAATTGTATTACTAATGTTTGATGATATTACACTCAGTTCCGGATGGAATAGCTTTGTTGTTGAAATTTAATTGATGGATAAACGGTAAAGTGTATTGTTTGCGGCAGTTATAATATCTCTCTCAATTCGAAACTTCAATGATAAGACTGTTCCAATGCCAATCCAAATAAAACTAAAATTTAAATATCAAAATTGTATTGTTTTCAGCCCACGCGATGGGCCATTAGCTCAGTTATTATGCCTTTTCGATATTCTTATATGCAGCATTTCTGTTAAATTTAGCAACTTATTCCTTCCAGTGTCTTGAACTGGTTGTTTAAAGAGATGATGTGCATTAGAATCATCCCAACTACAGCCGTCCATTGCTAACAAAGCTGCATTATAATGTTTTATTTCTTTAAATAAATATTTAATACGATGCATTGCATAATTTTGCCTCCGATGAAGTGCCACTTTAAGCTATTTTCATATTTAAAGTTGGCATTTGGTAGTTTGAATTTTTTGGGCTCTTTTATGAGAGAGTTAGTTTTGTGTCACGAGAGGTAAAATTGGAGATTTGTTGCTTTCTTAAAATTCAACTGATTGCTGACACAGATGGCTGATATTTTTGTTAATGACAGTACAGTGACCTAGCTGAATCAGAAAGAATTCTTACTTTGGAGACATTTAAGCGAGCCACAGTGAAGTTGGAACCAAAATGTTACTCCACAGGTGACAGATGACAGTGAAATGGGAAAAGAGCAGAATAAATTCCACATGATAGTTATTAAAGATGTATGTCTTCCAGTTATTGCTTTTGGGGAGTCGGCCATCTTTGCTAGTCCCTTAATTACTTATGAGATTCCAACAAAAAAGATCCAGGGCTATTTTTCCTGTGGCCTTAATAATCCATGCTATAATCAGTAAGGCTTGTCTATAATCACATGCATTACATAAAATTGGTTTTATTTTGTGATAAACAATCTTAAAAATGTCTAATCTTTTAGAATTTTTTCATTCCAGTGCTGAAGCTTTTAAATTTTTCAGTTGAGTGGCAAACTTTTTAAAACTTTATCAGTTTAGTTCAAAATGTTAGAATCATTAGTAACTTGCTGATTTGGCTTACGAAATCTTTGTTGTTCATGACATGTAGGTATCTATCTGAAAAATTTCTCTCTACTCCAATATAACCATTGTAACTATTTTTTCAGGTAGACATTTATATGTCATGAATAGCAAAGATTCCGATGGTTAAATCAGCAAATTAATAATGAAATTAACGTTTTGAACTGAACTTTTAAGGTTTTAAAAGATTGGTCACTCAATTAAAAAATTTAAAAGTTTGGACACTAAGTCCAAAAAAACCTTAAAATGTTAGGCAGTTTAAAATTGGTTATCCCTTTTATTTTTCAAACTTTTCACTTCTGTTGGAGAAGTTTGTGAATTATATTCTTATTGTAAGGGGTGCTAAATCTCCAATCAACTTTGAGTTGCCTTTTGCGTTTTGAATCAAGTGCGTAAAAATAGAAAATACACTTGTTAATGACAAAGTTTACAGGCATTCTTATCTTTTTCTTTTATCTTCATGTACCTAATGTTGATGGTTGTGTTTATATGTGCAGTTGTTTTCAATCAGTAGAGTTCAGCTACTTTCAAGCTTGACTTTAATGTCATTATAGGATTTCCCTATACTGCCACGTTAAGCCTTGATAGGTCATCATCCCATCCACAATGTGATTGTCTAGCCCTTATGATCAGAAGCTTTTTCTCTATCTATCAATTTTTTGGTGGGGTTTGTCCGAGATTTTACTGAGGGCCAATTCAATTGAGCAATAGTTGGTAGATGTCAAAAAGTAATGCTCCAAAAGATAGAGCTTACCGTAGAGAATACATATACTGGTGCACGTTTTTTTTAGGCAATAGATGCGCCAAATGCTTTGATATACGATCATAGCATTCCCTTTGTCCGTATGGATGTGCCATTGAATTCAATTCCAGTTATTTTGTATTAGTCTTATTCATGTGCCTCTATTTTCGCTCAATTAGGGTGCTGGCTGGTATTTGAGTCAGCAATGTGGCCACTTCAAATTGAATAATTGTACATGCTGCTAGTCCCTTCTGTTATGTCACATGTTCTTTCTTAATCGTCATGGCTCATGTAGGCTTGGCAATGGATCGACCAAGCCAAGTTAGGAGGCTCGATCAGGCTCGAGCTTGGTTCACCCAAATGGATGTTAATTTGATCTCAAGTTTCCTAAACTCACGACAAAGTAACATCGAAGCCGCGTGAAACTTGGACAACCTAGGCCTGGCCTGTTGATTTTGAGCTAAGCTGATTTTGCCAATTCTAGGCCCATGATTGTGGATTTTTTCAACAGTTTTTCATTAATGCTTGTGCTTGTTTGCCTGCAGGAAACATATTTGACATGCATAGTTACGTGTTTATCAGCAGGCTCTTTGGCGACATTGATATGTATTGTATATGCATAGGGTGTATGCTTTGCTTTCTGTTGTATAAACTCATGCAGATGAGATTGTGATCAATATGGTTGTTGGATGTGAAGTGGTAACACTAAAGAGTGGTTAAGAAAGCACCAACCTCATCATAGCTGAAATCCCAATTAATGGGAGTCCTTTTTTTTTTTTCTCTATGTCGTCAATAAAATGGAGTGTAGAATATCAAGGCTAAAAATCCTTTATTCCCATTTTACTTTATTGGAATTAAGAGAGGTGAATATGGCAATATCTAGTTTCACTTGGGTATTTCACTTAAGTGCCTCTGGTATTCAAATCTCTAAAAAATGTAGGTTTTTCAATATTCTTCGCTTTTTTAACTCTGAATATCGAACGACGGTTTTTATGAAACTCTTGTTTTAAATTTCCCCTGCAAAAGTGATCCCTTGATCTTATCTCTATTTTCATTTGATAGTGAGACCTAGGATTGGTTTGCCCCCTTCGGCACGTCTCTGTGGTAGATATTCTGGTGCTGCAGATCTCCGAGCTATTGTGAGAATGAGTTGCAGAAGGAGCAAAATGCAAGTCATCTCTTGTACACGTTCCAATAGTTCAGAGTTCCCATGCCATTCAGATGACATGTGATTGGCTGCGACAATGTTGAGATTTCTTTATTCTTGGATTTGCATGCTAAGATCATAAGTAGATCTGTTCCTGTAGCATTTATTATGTCAAAAGATAAATTGAACAGTCTGTTTGGCGGATACGTGGCAAGCAAAAGAAATTCAGTCAGAAAATAAGCTTCGTTCAGTGAAAGTTCCAGTTTTGTTTAGACAACTAGGAGATCTACCTTTATTTTCACCGTGGACACTTGCATACAAATATCTTTTGCCTGATTTCGCCGACCTTTACCATAAGGGGAATTCTTATGCCCCACTTGAGGGGATAGTATCCAGCTGAGATCCTTCCCCGGGGAAAACAAACTTCTCTGCTTCCGAGGGATGTCATTATCCGTCTGGAAAACTAAAGTGTTGGGTAATAAGAATTCGCGATCAAGAACAATAGAAACCTTCTGACTCTCGTGTTTTTCAAACGAACAGGAAAAGAAACTATGGTTTTGAAGGAATCCTGACACAGGCTTATAAAGTCCCGATTCGAGGTACAGACTAGTTAAGGAATACATGCGATGTGCCTGATAATGTACCCGACACTGCCTTCAGTTCCGGGGAAGTAATGCATAGTCTAGAAATGTTTTCTATTTTATAAGACGGCTGGAGGCTTGACGGTTTTTGTGAGGAGAGGCGAGGCGAGTGAACAGCCAAACTTCAAATGTTGTCCTCCCTCTCTAACTGTTCAATGAGTTAAACTGGTTTGGTCCACCTGCATATGCCGCTTGTCAGATACTTCTTGTCGTAACTAAAAGCTTTTACAGCTCCTTTTGAAGGTCTATCTCAATTGTGGACCAACTTGCAGTTCCTTTGCCTGCTCAGTTTTATGTTCCTGTGTAGGTTATAGGATCATTTTTTATATGCAATTTGTTTTCGTTAATGGATACTAGAATTTATATTTTTAAAATGGTTGGTAATGAATTTTTTCAACTCAATTTGTATTCGTCGCTGTTTCTGCAAACCAATTGATTATCAGAAGAGTATCTTCTTTCGCGCATTCATGTCAGTTGAAACAGTGACACGCGTTCGTGATAATTGTACGGCTACTGGTGAAGAAAGCTAATTCGAAGTTGAACAGACTTAAGGGTCGAGATGAATGAAGTCTTTTAAGCTTGTCAAGATCTTTTCAGTTACACCGAATTCAATTTAACCTAAACTCAACTTGCCTCGGAAGCTCAACTTGTGCCTAATACTATAAGTTACTTACAAAGTTGAACATCTAGTTCTTATCCAACATGTTTTATGGTCCAATATCAAAGAATTGAATTGTCCCATAGACTCCTACACTGAGCCAGCTTGCTTCAACCATTACAAAGCGTACCTTTTAAGTTATGAAATATTGTTAGAGAGCAATTAGTTTGTTAGCTCCTTCATTTTATCCTACATGTCAATAAGAGGTCTACTTGCATTGATATCCTTTGTCATTCCTTGTCCTCTACTACAAATTTGCATCATCCATCATAAACATTATAATGATCGATACCTTTACCAAAATGGACACCTTTCTCACTATTAAGTATTGCTCCATATCTCACAAAATTTTTTGAACTATTTGACACTCCAGTTGCCATTGCAAATTTGTGACTCTCACATTTTCATCAAATTACTCTTTGAATAGACTTTCGGTTCATGCATAAACATAGCATGTTTAAGCATCAACAAGTTGTAGCTCATCTCTTCTTGAGTTTTTAATTATTTATTGAGTGCTTTCTTTGTCTTTTGAGGCTTCAAAGCGTTCCAATGAAGAAACTACAACCTCATGTATTGGGATTACAACAACAACAACATTAACGTAATAAAAATCCTACTTACACACAAGGTTTAGAAAGATCCAGTAATATGCAGCTTCACCTCTAACCCTCCTATATTGGGGTTAGAGGACCAATAATTACCTTTATTTCAGCAAGTCCTTCCGTAAGATTGCTTCCACCAACTATTGTTAGTGAAGAATGAAAGAAATCTTTACTAATCTCTAATATCAGTTGTTATGAGAACTTTTACAGGTGCAAGAAAATTGAATAAAATTGTCGAATTCCTTATATGACAATCAAGCTTTAGTATGACAAAGTCTAAGTCAACTTTTGTTTGTGATCACTTACCAATAAGTTCATTTGTTTTCAAAAGTTTCACATCACTCTTGTTTTGAGTGTTTCACTCACACTCTTAATACACAAATGTTTAGCATAAATCAATCAAATGATGAACAAGAGCGATATTCTAAAGTCAACCTTTAATTGATTTATTCACACAATAAAATAATACAAGAACTTGGATAAACAACTGCTTAAGATCTTCCTACTCAAATGTTTTAGCAACAGCTTTCTCTCAAAGCTCTGAATTCTCCTATAGATGATTGAATGTATTTAATGTTTCACCCTAGTGAACTACAAGAGATTCCTTTATATACGCCACAAGAACTTAAAAGACCAAATAAGTTAAACTATCCATTTTCTCTACTAGCTCTACTAAATAAGTAGGGAGTTGTCACTTCTTCTTCTAACTTCAACTAAGTTAGTGGGGAGTTATCCTCCTTAAGTTACTAACTCTACTTTAGCATATGGAAAATGTGTTTTGAAAGATCCTCAATATATTGCCATATCATCCAACCACTTTCCTATTACTTGAAGAATTACTTCCATTTTTTTAGCTTAACACTTATATGTTCTTGTCATATGTGCCTACTTTGTCACCTTTTAAAGGTAAGTACCTTAATGAGCCTTTAGTTTGGTCATCCTAAGCCACTTTGTGTAGTCCATTCAAATACATTCAGGATACAACTACATTGTTATACGACCTAAGTTAACTATAATCCAAGTCATTATATGTAATAAGCTTTAAAGATTTACATGCCTTTCGACCTCTTTATCAAAGTTGAGTGTCTTCGTACTCCCTCAGACTTAGCACGAATTATTTATACCATCATCTTTAGTCTCGTATTTAAATCTCTTCTATTATTAAAGATTTTTTTCAATGCATGCGTACATTCATGATCGCGCGTCATTACACTAATCAAAATAATAAACTACTACTATAGCAGTAGTGAGTCTAGGTTGATCTCATATAAAGTGTGTGCAAAGTTTATGAAATGAAAGTAACTGGTGTTTAGGTTTAATGGTGGGTTTTGGATTTTTTTGAAAGAAAAAAATAAAATGAAACTAACTAATAAAAAAATTAAAGAAAACATGCGAAAAATAATAAAAGTGGAAAATTCGATAAGGACCTGGTTCTTTGGTTCAATCTCAACCTACACCCTAATTAAGCATGTTTCATTGATTTGTTGTTCTCAAACCACTCCTAGCAACTATTAATCGTGGGTTAATAATTAACTTGATTTTCCCTTAGGTAGTGTTTAAATGATTCAATGAACGCATTAAAATCATCTTTTCATAAAACCCAATGGATTCATACACAAATAACCAAACAATAACAAAAATCTGATTATCTATATACAATACCCAAATCAATTAACACATGATAACACAATCAATTTCTAATGAGAGAAAGAAACAACAAATCAATTAAAAAAATACTTAACTTAGGTTATCGGTGTCGATGTCACCTCCAAATCAGTGTTGGGATGTTACCCTTTCATGAGTCTCTCTCAGAAAAATATTTCAGCCCCCATTGATAACCCTACTGAAAACCCCTTATCACTACACCTCCACTCCTTTCTCATGTAGCTCTCTTCTCTTTCCCTATTCATTGATTTGAAGAATTAAGTTTGTGGTTAAGGCACTATTCATGTCTCACCCAACTCTCTTCTGTCGCCCCTCTTTGTACCTTGATGTGATGAATAAACTTGGGGATTTTTGGTCAACCCTACTATTCACTCACTTCTCTTCTCTCATGCCAAGCCATAGCTCTTCTCCATTTTTCTCAGCCACCAAGCTAAAGCCCCCTTTCTTCATGCCCCCTTACTGTTTTATTTATGGGATAATTTTACTTTGTTGTCCACTGTCACTGTTCACATTTTCCTTAAACCCAAGCATGAAACGCAAGTATATGCGTCACGTTGAAAGTTTACGCTTGTGTTCAACACAAAACGCAGACGTATGCATTGTGTTAAACGCATGTGTGTTGCGTTGAACACATACACAAAACACAGACGTATGTGTTGAGTTTAATGCAAACTTTTCCCAGTTATGGGCGCACTACATTTTGTTCATCTGCTGCTCCTCCTCCTTATGCGTTGTCATTTTCTTCCTTCCCATGTTATGTCATGTTCTCCTTTAGTTGGTATTGATTTTGCTCATGTTTGTGTCGTTTTGCATTTTTTGCTCCTTAGACGTTGCCGTTTAGCTCCTTACTGTGTTGTCGTTTCACTCCATGCTTGTCCACCTTTCATCATCCAACCATCACTCCATTAAATTCACATTCGGTCATCATCGAAGGGTCGCTCGGTGGCTTTTCAACAATTTGCCCATCCTTCCTAGCACTCGCTCCGATTTCCTCATTTCTCCTTGACTCCGACGCTTCATTTCCGTTGGCTTTCGGCACCTCCATCATATCTGCCGCTATCTCCAGCGACCCAACAACTTATAAAGCTCCCTCGGCGGCCAGTTCCTGGTGTAGCTCCCTCAGAACCGTACTTACTTCCCCACTAAGACTCGGGGATGCCCACGGCGAAGGTTGGCGGGGAGGCGACGAAGAAGGAGAGGGGGAGCTAGTTTCGTTCCTAAGCCTAAGTTTGTCTCTAGGGCTAGTCGACGACATGGTTACCGAAAATCAAACTCACAGAACAAGGAAAGGAAGAAGGACGTACCTAGTTTAGAGACTGGAATTGGGGATTTGGATGACGGTGAAAAAGGAAATTTCGATGACTGCGAACAAGGAGATGAAGAAGAGAGGAAGCAAAGATTGAAGAGTTGAACACGCAGAAAGTGAAGAAGTGTGTCAATTCTGAGCATTTATAACAAGATACTGAACGGGCGTACTGATGGAACTTGGACGCGCGACAAAATCTGAGCTGTGCAAATTAGGGTTATCAGTTACCCATAACGGTGCAACAGTTGAAAGGACGTATGTGATAGCTGCACAACGGTTACAAAGACGTTTCATTTCAAAATTTGAAAATCCACCAGTGGATACGTGCTGTAAGCAATGATTAAATCCAGTGCTTTGATTAGATGTCTACGTTCGATCGGTCGGTCCTATCTCTACCCTTGATCGGTCGGTCGGTCTTATCCCTAGCCGTCATGCGCTAAGCATTGATGTCCGATTGATCGGGCCCATCACGAGCTGTCATACAGACGAGCTGAACAATCCTTATGTACTCCTTCGACCCTTCTCCTTAGTCAGACTCGAGGAGTAGGGGGCTTATGGTTGGGTCGGTCGTGCTAGGCTCAAGCCTAGACTCAGAACAACGCATGGGCAGATCGACCCATCCCTTGATGATTGACCTAGTTCCTGTAGGTATTAGCCGTATAAATTCATTACCACATCATGAAAAAGGTACAACTTTTGAGAACCCTAATATTCTTTATTCACTAGCCACCAAAACTCTCACAAAAAATTGACTTGAGCGTCGGAGGGGCCTACCGGAAATCAACCCCCGGCGTGCCTTTATTGTTTTGCAGGTATCTCTGAACCGGAATTAGCCAATCTCATGGATCCAAGCAGCAGTGCTCAGCCCCACCAAAATCCGACGGAACCAGATTTTTAAAATTTCTTAAATCTTACAATTAAACAATATTATGAACATCGTATTGAATTCAATTCCAAATTTGATTCTAATATAGTACTGTACTAATATGGGTCAATATTGAGTATCATTTTGAATAATTTTTTAAAAATATAAAATAGTTCATCAATATATTGTGCTAAATAAAATTTAATTTTACTTCAACTCTATCTAAAAAATATAATAACATAAATATGATATAATGATTATCTCTTTATTTTTGTTAGTATTATTTTTCACATATTTCTTATATAAATAATAACCACAATTAATATAAAAAAAGATAACTTAATTCGCATACAAGTATAAAATTAAGATAATACAAAGTACTTAAAAATATTACAATTTACATCATATAGTAAAGAATATTACATTAAAACATTATATATTAAGAATAATATAATCCATGAGCATTATAATAAGAGTTTATACCGAGAAACACAAAAAAATAAAGTGAAAAGTTAAAAAAAGAACACTTATAATTAAAAATTTTATATCTAAATATTATATATATATAATTTAATATATATATAAAATATAAATGAAATTAAAATGAAAAGAGGAAAAATGAAAATTATGAAACTTCATCTAATATCATATTGGCTCAAATCGTATTGGTTGTGTTTCTTATTTGATATAAAACTTCATCATTAAAAGAAGTCTCATCATCACCATTACTTAAACTCATTACACCAAATAATATGTCAATACTTTTCCATTTATGATAGGCTTCCAATTTAGTCTCATATATAAAACTTGGTTCCTCATAAACTCCATTAAAAGATTGATATAATTAAGGCAAATTGGATTTATAGAATTACCTATTCTATTAAAAGTCATAGTAAATAAATTAAATTAAATTATTAAGAAATTACAAGAAATTATGTTCAACTTATTAAAGATAATAACATACCTCTCTCAAAATTTCAAGTTATATCGAATAAAGACCAAATTATTTAATCTTCAATAATCCAATCTTTTTTAAAATAGATGAATTTAAAAGTACTTTAATTCCTTTCACTCCAAGTTACACTTACACATTGACTTAGATTCATATTGTGAACTTATGTAATTTTGGAATAGTTCCACTAAGCAATTGTAAGACAACTTTGTTTAATAAAATAACATAAACTAATTTTTGATTTAAAGTCCTAGATCCTAAGCATTTCGATGGAGCTCATTGATGCAAAAGCATTAGAGAACTTTCTTTGGTACATGTAGTACTTTGAGGTTACAAGGCTCCTAAATTTCAGTTTGGTCATGCTTTATGGAAGATGTAAAATTGTGGTGGATAGCCCAAATTAATGATAATTTAAATATCAGTTGCTAATGAATCAATACATATGAAGTTTTTGTTTATTGGTCGAAGGAGCAATTCCTTCTCAATTAGACATTATATATTTCTTCTAAATCCTTGTAAAAATTGAAATAAAAGGGGATTGTTCATAATTATATGAAGGAATTTAACATATTGATGTTGGATATCTATAACATGTATGAAGAAGATAAGTTGTTCAATTTTTTGTATGGATTATAAATTTAAGAATATATTGAATTGTGGCAATAGTTTCCAAGATTTGCCCAATGCAAACGTAGCAACTTATTGTTTGGTAGATTTGAATCCTAATAAGGATTTAAACATTAGCCTTGTTCAGTTCACGAATAGGTAAGAAAAAAAATGGCAAAATGACAAAGAGAAAGGCAAAATGAATAAGCATAAGGCTCCATCTAATAGGTAAAAGAAATAAGAATCAAGGCTTTTTCATTAATTATAGACCTCACTTTTCTCTTGAATGTCTAAAGAAGAAGAAACTAAATGCAATATTGGTTGAGATAAGGAAAAAAGAGAGGTAGCAACACTAGTGAATCCTTTACAATTGCTCAATGCTCTTTAAGATGAGGTAAGTGATGTTTATGCCTCTATTTTACATATGATAGTTTAGATAAATAATGTCGATGTTGCAATAATAGTTGACATTGTTGTTAAGCACACCTTCATTATAGACAAGTTAGTGACAAAGTTCAGATTAATGGAAAGCCAAATCACAATTCTATTAAAATTGGTGAATATGAAAGTTAGAGATGTTACTAGTATGACTTATAATGTGCCAATGAATGTTGAGAGTTAGATTGGTGAGATTAATAAGATGGTCATTCTACTAGGTGATTTCAATGTTATTCTTGGCATTAATATCCATTGACAACATATGGCAGTGATGTATCCTCATATGAACAAAATCATGTTCACAAAGGAATAAGTCCCTTGTTTTGTTATATGTGTAATCTTTTTATAAAAGGAAATAGCAGCAAGCCCAAGTCTCTTATCATTTTGGTAATAGTTATGGAAAAGGGATCAAAATAAGGAAAAATTACTAACCTTATTGCTATAGTCAAAGTGAAGGAGCATGTGGCTACAGTGATGACTAATAAGATTGATCCCTTTATGGAAATATATAAAGATATGGTAAAAATATAATTGCCTAAGAAATTACCATTAAGGTAGGAAATTGATCACTAAATTAAGTTGGAACTGGGTTCCCTTCCCTTATCTATATGTCCCTACTAGAATAGGATTAAAAACATAAGTTTTAGGTTGGCTTGACTTAAAGTTAATGAGTTAGGCCTAGGTTTATTAAGCTTTAGGCCTGAACCCCTTATAGAAAACAACATCATTTTGGTTTAACTTTCCAAATCAACGCCATTTTGGTTTGTAAATTTAAGAAACTTAATACCAAAACAACATTATTTTGGGAAGCATTTAGGTCAAGTTCAAGCTATACGACTCCAGCTGGACCAAGTTTTGATCAATGCTTAGGTTGCATATTAGAGAGTTAGGTTCAGTAGGGCAAGGGCTACTTTGCTTGCTCTAACTAATTCTTATTCCTACATTGGAATTAAAAGAGTCATATAAACAATTGGGTGAACTATTAAAAGAAAGATATATGTAGCCCTATTAGAGTTATTTATGGTGCTATTTCAAAAGAAGGCCAGAGGTATACTGTGAATATGTATTAATTACTAGACACTAAATAAGGTAACCATTAAAAATAAATATCATACTCTATGGTGTAAGAATTAATGGAAAAATTAAGGCAACAATCTTTGAGTAGTTAGATCTTCAACTAGGTTATTAGCAATCTGGAATTAAAAAAGGAGATAAGTTGAAAACCACCTATATAACTCGATATGATGGATATGAATTTTTTTTGTCATGTTTAACTTACCAATGTATTTACTACATTATATAGCTTGCTAACTAATGTTTTATATGAGTACCACGAGAATAACCAATAACATACCAACATCGGATTTTGAATCGATTTTTCCTAGATTGCTCTTTCCATTATTATAAATAAAAACTTTACAGCCAAAAGGATGAAAATAAGAGATATTAGGTTTCTTACCTTTCCATAGCTCGTAAGGTGTCTTATTTTTGTCTCTTCGTAAGTGCACCCTGTTGATGACGTAGCATGCGGTGTTGACCGCTTCCGCCCAAAATGATTTAGGAAGATTGTACTCATTTAACATGGTTCTGCTCATTTCTTCAAGAGAACGATTCTTCCTTTCTACCACACCATTTTGTTGCGGAGTCCTTGGTGTTGAGAAATTGTGCTCCATCCCGTATTTGTCGCAAAGACTTTCGAAAGGTTCACATTCAAATTCTCCTCCATGATCGGTTCTAATAGCAACGATCGACAAATTTTTCTCATTTTGAACCAATCTACACCACTTGGTAAATTCATTAACGGCATCACTTTTATTTGCAAGAAATCTTACCCAAGTAAATCTAGAAAAATCATCTACAATCACAAG
>JAJMLV010000228.1:62073343-62083493 GCA_027123465.1 Erythroxylum coca | reverse complement strand
CAGATACAAAACACTTGTAATCATAATGTCATTTCATTACCAAATCATTTACAAACTCATTGTACAATATTTGCGAAATTATAGTTAAAAAAAAATCATTGAAGACTTATGTAGGTGCAAACTAATCCTAACCCTTAGTCCATATTTGATTTCATTGTCTAAACTTCAATTAGCCTAATTGTATATCTCCTTTGAGCCTGAAAAATATTGCAAAATTTGGATAAGTTTTGCAAAACTTAGTGAGTGACCATCCTCGATGGCTTACTCAATCACATAACACATACAGTTGATATAATCTCACAATTTACATCACTTTTATCGATTCATCATGCTGAGTCACATACATTTCACATCTTTCCATTTAGCAAATTGTATCATATATCATTTACTTCACATACCCATTTTCACACAAATACATGTCCATATTATAATTCAATCAGTCAAACACTCTTATTAAGTGTATATGCAATGATCGTGTAACCCACTTTCAATTATTACATTGTTGTAATTAAGTACCTATAATTATCCCGTATCTATTGTGGATACCAGGCTCATTGATAACTATCCCTTACCAATTGCGGATATAGGGCTCATTGTACATATCAAGCCTTTGGCTCTTAACCACAATTTGGAGCTTTAAGCTCATTTTCGGTAGCTCCTCAGGTCACAACTATCATTATCTGGTCATGCATTCATGTATGAAATGCATCATATTCATATTCAATCATTCCCATTCAATCACATTTACAGTCACAGTCTCATTCCCATTTAGCATCGGACCTTAGTTGGCATTCAAAAAACATGTTGAGTAACATATATTTCATCAAATTCACATACAAGGAACACTTCAATTATCCAATTCATGATTCAATACCTCGGACCTTCTTTGTCCAGAAACTACAATCAATTCCACGTTTAGAATAATCACATTCACATTTAGTAATCATTCAACCCATAATATAATAACAGAACAATCAGTAAAGTAAGACCATCTAAGTCAACTCACAGTACACTCTAGATAGCTATTGCCTTGAAGTCCTGGCAATGTCTGGATGTTGTCACTCAATGTGCTCCTCTATAACATATAATGCATACACATATCACAATTTTGCACAATTTTGAATTCATTTATGCACATTCATGTATATCAAATACGTACAATGTATGTTCATAACAATTCCAGGTTCTTTATCATTATTCTTGTCACAATAATCATTCATATATCAAAACTCAATTTATCAATCCATATTATTCTAAAAATATACTTTCGGGTCTACTTTGCATGATTATTCTCGTCAAGAAAATAAAGTAATTTGATAACACTTCCTTCTAGAAAATTGTTCTCCCATGTCTTAAATTTCTAATGATATCAAAATCAGTCAATTTGATTCAATATTCTTAAAGTTATACTCAATTTACTTTTGATTATTCTTAAAACATAATTGTACTTTGTATTCAACTTCAAGTCCGATTCTAGAATTCTTAGAGAATTAAAATTCGATCTCTTCATAAAATTTGTAGCCATATGTCTCTAGCTAAATTTAAGTTAAGAATCATTCCATTTATAAATATACATAACAAGATATAGTCAAATTACTGAAGCATGCTCAGTGAAATCATTCCAGTTAACAATGTTCCAGCACTCTGCATCATATTCATCCTACATTTATCACTCAATATTTTCCAAATGGATTCAGATGATCATAAATTTTTGTGGAGAGGTAGAAAAATGTGTTATGAGTTTGTTTGTTTAAATATCATGTCATTTGGAGGTCAGGAGAAGACGTTATAACCAAAAGAGCGAAGGATATTCAAAGTTATCAAACAACAAAACACATCCACCGTGTTCCAAATGAGCTTCCTAAGTCACAATTGTGCACAACCTTTTATATAACTTCTTCCAGCTCTTTCCCAAAATAGACTTTTGGGACAATCTTTCATGGTCATTTTGACAAGGAATATAAAGGATTTAGGTAAACATTCTTTTGAACAATTGTTCATTTATGTCTTAATCTTCTAATGAAACTAATTTCATACAATTTGGTTTAGTATTCGGTAAGTTATACTAAACAAACTACAGACTGTTCCTAAACCATGACAAAATCCAAAAACTCGATTTCAAGCTAAAATTTGAAACTCTTAGAGATAGAATTCAATTTCAATTTCTTCATGAAAAATATAGTCATACATTTCTATTTTAATCCAAAATTAAAATCATCCCATTTGGATGTCTAAAGATCAAGTGATGGCTAAAATACAAATTCATGTTAAGTGGAAACACCGCATCTGTACATTTTCTACCTTTAAATCCCCTTTATATCAATACCTCACCTAATCCTCATTCCTTGTCATTATACTCACTTCAGTTCATCTTAAAAACACCCATAAATTTACTCACATCAAGCATTTCATTTACAGTATCATAAACTTTAAACTCAACTTGCTTGATTTAACTAAATTTCCAGCAGTTGATATGGACTAAAATTCTTACTTTGATGTAAGAATCATTAACCAATTACTCAAGCATAATCAACAAGTTGTTTCAGTGATGAAGAAAAAGAAAAGAGTTTGGTATTTTTCAGTGAAGAACAAACCAAGTGAAGGACAAGCTACAATAACTTTTCCATGTTAAAAACAAGACAACGTGTGTTCTTAATTCACTACCATATTTCCCCTTTGCATGTAAACCATTTGTCACTAAATGATCAGTCCACGTGTCTCATTATAATTGGTCTATATTTCAACATTTTTTCTAATCCAAAAATATTTCAAATTTCCAAAATACCCGGAATATTTTCAAAATTTCCAAATCAACTTTAATACAATCCAATTTAATTTTTGCAAAACAATAAAATCCATAATTCTCATTTATAGATCAATTTTACTCGAAAAATGTCATGAATGTATATACAATCATATTAATGTGCAAAAATCAATATTATCGTGTATATGCATGTGTATTCCATATTTTGCATAAGCATGAATTGTACTTTCTAATTTCTCATATTCACTATTCAAGTCTTATATGAGGTAACGGGATGCTACAATTTGTCCTCCTTTAACATATGTTGTATGGCCAATATCAAAAGCTTGAATTCACTTACATACTTTTACACTGAGTTGTCTTGTCAGTATCATTTCAAAGCTTCCCTGGAAAGTCATAAAGTATTGTTTAAAGAGGAATTGGTATGTTATCTCTTTCGTCATTTCATCATAGGTGTTAATGGTATCTACACTGTTGTCATTTGAGGATATCATCCTCTATCATAAATTTGCATTATCCACTATATATGTTATCGTGATTGGCATCTTCTTCGAATAAAACACCTTTGTCAATGAAAACTGTTACTCTATATCACACGAGAAATTTTAGAGCCCTTTGGCACACTACCTGAGATTAAAAACTTATGACTCTCACACCTTCAACAAAGTGCTCTCTAATCAAAATCCCAATTTATGTCTAGACACAACATGTTTAAACATAAAAAAAGTCATAAATCATCTCCTCATAAGTTTCCAATTGTTCTTTGAGTGCTCTCATTATTTCATGAAGCTCCATCACCAAGGCCTCAAAACATTCCAGGAATTCCTCTGTTGAGGCTAGATGACTAATAATTGTCTCTATTTTAGCAACTCTTTCCACAAGATTGCTTTCACTAACTATCATTAGTGAATAATGTAGGAAGTCCACACTAAACTCTAATAACAGTTGTGACGATGACTTTTGGCATGAAATAATTGAACATGATTATCGAAGTCCTTGTGCAACAGTCAAGCTTTAGTAAGTCAAACTCTAACTCGACCTTTCTTCGTAATCCTAAATAACAAGTTCATTTATCTTTTAATGTTTCATGCCACTCATGTTTTGGTGTTTCACTCACACTTTTAACACACTGATGTTTAGCACAAATCAACTAAAGAATAACAAGAGAGACATGGCAAAGTCAATCTTTTGTTGATATATCACATAACAAAATAATACAAGCTAACTTGAAGTATTCTACAAAATAACAACTTAACATCTTCTTAATTTGGCCTCTCAATAAGAACTTTCTCTCAAAGCTCTCAATTATCTTATAAATGATTGAATGTAATTAGTGTTTCCCTTTTAATGAACTACAAAGGATGCCTTTAAATAGGCTTCCAAGAATTTAGGCACCAAGTAAGCTAAATTACCTACTTTCTCTATCAACCCACCAAATTAATGGGAAATTATCACTTATTCCAATAGCTCCACAAATTTAGTAGAGAGTTATCTCCCTTTGATCTTTAACTCCACTTTAGAATATAAGAAATATATTTTGGAAGATGGTCACTTTGATGCCATGCCATTCGATCACTTTCTAACTATACTTGAAGGAGTGATCCCACTTTCTTAGTCCACCATTTTCATGTTCTAGCCATATGCCACTACATTATTGTCTCTTGAAGTCAAATACATTGATGAGCCCTTAGGTTAGCTATCCTGAACCACTTTTATGCATAGTCCATCTAAGCACGTCCATGGTACAGTCATATTAATCCATGACTTAAGTTGGCAACAATATGAGCTATCATATAATAAATCTTTCAGAATACGTATCAATCTCCTTGTCGAAGTTAAGTATCGTTGTGCATTTGTGAACTTACCATAACTTAGTTGCCATCATCTTTGTTCTTGCACTTGGATCTAACCTATCATCGAGAATTTCTACCAATGTGCATCAATTAATGCATGCTAACACTTGCCTTCTCTCAAGCTTTTTTGTCATCCTTGCCTATTTTGCCTTATCTACTCACACGTTTTGTCATCAACCTATCATTTTTATGTTAAACATTAGTCAAGACTCACTAACAATTAAATGATTTTTGCAATTTGGACTTAAGGGTCGAATAATATTCCTAAACTTCATTTTATCAATTGTTTATTTATTATTGAATTGTATCATTGAGTGTACATAATAATTTGCAAGTCACATATTTCAAATACTTTAAAAGTCAACAACTTACTTATGACTTAAATCTAAAAGTTTTAAATTAATAGGTACTTAAGACATACAAATTTTATAAGTTAGACTTTGAAGAGAATATTATTCAAATTGTATAAACCAAACAAGGTAAGCTAGCTTCATGACGAGGTCATTGTCAAGTGTTTACATGCTTGGAAAAGTAAAGGTTTGCATGAAAGCTCTGGACGTCCTGAAATCTATGATTGAGAGTAGTGGGTCACTACAACTTAGTAAAGTTTCAGTTACATCACCTATTCAAGTGAAATGGCTTTGCTAATGCGTGCTTGCAGACTTTGAGTAAGGCAATCCTTCCAAAGTTCTATCATCTCTTTCTCCGTTTAAGGGTTAAGGCCATGTCTAAGAGAAGGGAATAAAGGAGATGGACATGACTCTTGTTGTTGTATGCATATTTATTAAGTGGTGTGTACGTGTTTATTAAATTACCATGTCCCTACCCATCTCTGTTGTCCCTAACAAAAGGGTATCGAAAGGTAACAAGGTGTGGGACTGTACCATTTCTTTCAGTGGTCCCTTTTGATTTATTACCCAGAAACAAACTGTGCAAAAGAGAAATAGGAATAAAATGGATTGGCTTTAATTCGACCTCGGTTGTTTAACTAGCAAGCCTTGTCTTTGTCTTGAAGGGAAGTAGTTGTTTAGAGGATGGTCCTCACAAACATATTTTTTTAATGGTCACCCATAAATATAGGAATAGCCCTATGGCCCCAAAGTAATAGATTAGTTTTGATTCATTAGCTACGAAGAAAAGGAAAGATAGCCATAAAGATGAATTTTACTTTTAGGATTCAAATTTTGTCCTTCATGTGGGCTCTCCTATGATGGATAGATGGATGAATGCATCCTTGGTCACGCACAAATGAGATTGATCAATAAGTCACCCTCTTATTATATGCCATTCTATTTTGACTTGCTATATATCATATAGAATTGTGATATTGTCAACCTTTTTAATGATAAAATTTTAATTAAGTTGAATTATTATAATCCTTAACATATTATGTTCACATAATCATTATAATCCTTAACATATTATGTTCACATAATAAACCAGAGCAGCTAAATTATGATATTAATAGTATTAACATTAAAATATACAAGCTTGTATTTTTTGGGATCATAACATATAATGTTCCATCAGATTATATTTAATATTTTATTTATAATTCAGAATATTTCAAATAATTTGCCTTAAAACTAACACCACATACTCTTCTTAAAGTTCCAATATTTTCAAGGTCATCGCAATATCATTGATATTGAGTTGCAAAAGTTCATATATGAGTTCATGGACCTTCCTTCCTTACGTGGTCATATTACATTCTAATTTTGTAGAAGATCTTGCAATTATTGACAGATATTTTTTAATGGAAATATGAGTTCATGGACCATCTTTTTTTTGTTAAATGGAAATTAAAAAATATCTGTCAATAATTGCAATCTGATGCTAAGCTTTCCTTAATCATGTCTCATTAAATTAATTCCTATGTTTTAGAAGAATAGAATAATCATCATCTTCGTGTCTTCGTCGTCATCATCAATAACAATAATATAATTTATTTAAAAAATATAGTTGATAAATTTATTTCACAAGTATTTTAGAAAAAAATAATGAACGTACTTCCTTCTTCACGAAGAGAACAATAATAACAGAAAAGCTTATGCTTCCATTTGGCAATCTATCTCCGAAGAAAGTTTTCTATTTTGTAGCCAAACGGTGAAAACATGACGCAGGTGATGGAAGCAATGTACATACATATATGCTCTCTCATGTCGAAAACAGATGACCAAACAAAGACTTTTGTCCTAAGCTTAAATATATAGCATGTGAAAGATTGGAAATGACAGTCCAGTTCTGCATGGCTTCTTCCATGCACGTGGCAGGTGAAATATATACGTGCAACTCAGTGATTTATACTAATTTAAAGATCCATCAATTTAGTAAATGTAGACATTTCCCGGCAGGAATGGTTTGTTGACTGTCTTGTCAAGGAGAAGGTCCAAGAATGCCTGTTTCAGACACCCATTACGCTCACTTCCATCACAGCTTTCCATGTTTGGCATTTTCTGTTTTATTAATTCATTGTTTCTTTTTCTTTCTTCCTAGAAAATGGTATTCGAATTTTAATCATTTTTTAAAAAGAAATGAAACTGAAAAAAATTAAGAAAATAGAGAAAAAGAAACAAGTGGAATTTTTGTGTTTATATATAATAACGTTTTTAGACACACAAAGAGCAAAAGGACGAACTATCCGCATGGACACCTCTCCTCCTTATCCTCCTCACACTCGTCGATTCTTTACCACCAAACCCTAACTAACCCTCCTGGATAGAGACAGAAGTACACAGAAACTGAGAAAAAGGAGGGGTAAAACAATAGAGTTCTAGAAGAGAAGATGCACTGATTTATACAGTAGTGAAAGTACTTGTGGGACTGAGCTATATCTATCTTTATATATATATATAGTTGAATGGTGGGACTGGACTTAGAAAGTTAGAGAAAAGAATGTTCGCTGGTGATGCCAGTCTCTGAGTACTGAGAGTGTGCGCGTGCGTGTGCGTGTGCGTGTGCGTGTGCGTGCGCAGAAAGTGATACTTACAAAGCAGGTAGTTGAAGCTGAACAGGAATCTTGGCCTTTGTTAAATGGATCATCATCATCCGGGAATTTCTTCATCAGTTTCTGCTCCGCTGCTCTTCAATTATGAGTCTGTGAAACCCCAGGGAGAAAGTGATACTCAAAATGTGTCACATAACGGGAAGGGTTCTGTTTACTGCCATTACTATCAAAAGTTCATCAGACCTTTCATGTCGCAGGTTAGTTACATTGAAGACAATCATTCCTGTCGTTTTGTTCGTATTCTTAGCACTTGTTTTTATGGGAGTGGGTAGATTCAGTTTTGCCCATTAAAGCTCGCTTCGGTTTCTCTTGTTTTTTCTTTCAGATGGTTGAAGAAATTAAACAGCTCTACACAATAGCATTCCCAATGATCATCACAGGACTCCTCATCTATGGAAAATCTGCGATATCCATGTCCTTCATGGGAAAACTGGGGAAAGAGGCCTTAGCAGGAGGGTCTCTCTCCATCGGAATCGCCAATATCACAGGCTACTCTGTCATCTCTGGCCTTGCTACGGGCATGGAAGCCATCTCCTCTCAAGCCTGTGGAGCCAAACAATGGCCTTTAATGGGAAAAACCCTTCAACGGACAATCGCAATTCTAACCTTAACATGCATACCCATCTCTCTTCTATGGCTCAACTGTGAACCTATCCTTGTCTTTTGTGGCCAAGACCCCAAAATCTCATCCGTTGCCTCTACTTATTTGGCATTTTTGCTCCCAGATCTACTTCTACAATCTCTCATCAACCCTCTCAAAATCTACCTTAGAACTCAAAACATAACTCTCCCTCTCATATTCAGCGCAGCTTTTTCTCTAGCTCTGCATGCTCCTATCAACTACCTCCTTGTTCGCTACTTCAGTCTCGGTATTCAAGGCATTGCTGTGACTGTAGCCATCACAGACTTCAATCTTCTGGCTACCCTTTTACTTTATCTATTCTTCTCTGGCATTTGCAAAAGATCATGGCAAGGTTGGTCACTTCAATGCTTCAATGAATGGAAACCTATTCTAGCCCTAGCGATTCCTAGCTGTATATCTGTATGCTTAGAATGGTGGTGGTATGAGCTCATGATAGTCCTTTCTGGTCTGCTCGCAAATGCTCCCGATGCAGTAGCCACCATGGGAATTCTTATACAGGCAACTTCGCTTGTTTATATCTTCCCTTCTTCTCTCAACCAAGCAGTGTCAACTCGAGTTGGAAATGAGTTAGGAGCAAACCAGCCTAGCAAAGCCAAAACTTCGTCGATTACAGCAATATGTTGTGCCTTCTTTATGAGTGTTATGGCCTTGTTGTTCATGACTATAATGAAATATCCATGGGGAAAAATCTTCACTGACGATATGGGGATACTCTCTTTAACAGCCGCCGCAATGCCTATAGTCGGACTGTGTGAGATAGGCAACTTCCCTCAGACCACCGGTTGCGGTGTTCTGCGTGGCAGTGCTAGGCCAACTCTTGGGGCCAACGTAAACTTGGGATCGTTCTATGGTGTTGGACTGCCAATGGCTTTGTTGATGGGCTTTGTGGTGAGATTGGGATTTCTAGGCCTGTGGCTTGGATTGTTGGCAGCCCAATTTGTTTGCGCCACTATCATGGTGGTGGTGCTTCTGAGAACAGATTGGGAAGTTGAAGCAAGTAGAGCCCGAGAGCTGGCAGGCATTGGTGAAGGAGAGTGAAGAAGAAGAAGAAGAAGGAATTTACTAAACCTTTCAAGGGCTCTTGTATTAGTCCTATTATGGAAAATGGAGGCATAGGCGCATAGCTAAGGGTTCTTCACCTACGAAAATACACAAAATAATTTTAGGCGAAGGAAGTTCTGTACCAAGCTCAAACTTGAGCCTTCTGTGCTTTTCGAATACTAATACCACCTCAAAAACTGCAAACTTAGCCAAGCATCAAGTTGTTTTTAATCGTATTTTATAGAGATTTATGTTGTTCTCCAAAAATATTAATTATTCTTATGCCAAGGGCCACAAATTCTACTTATTGACCATATGTTCTTGTTCAATTACTATTATGTACGTGTTTTAGACTTTTACAATAAAACGTTTGTATACATCAGTCGTAATTAAGATGGTTACATGTAATCTTTTTTATTAAAAGTGTATTAAATTTTTTTAAATAATTTCAAGTTAAAACGAAATTAACATCCCCAAAAAAAAAGGAAAGATTAGACCTACCATGTAGGACAAAATTCAATATTCTCACAAAATTGCCCGGCTAAAAGTACTTATAAATTTGCACTATTTCTTACTAATGTGTCTGGGTATTTATGCAGACGCGTAAGTACAGCTTAAAACTGACTTAGGACCTATTTGGTTGAGCTTTTATCAGTAGAGCTTTTCTGAGAATAGCTTTTTTTAAAAGCCAGTTGACTGTTTGGCTATCAATTAAAAAAACAGCTTTTTAAAAAGAGATTCATTCAGTAGATTGTTTAGCAACATAAAATAAAAAGCACTTTTATTAATTTTAACTATATTTTATTTTATAATAAAATTATTTATGCTAAATAAATTTTAAA
>JAJMLV010000228.1:61895893-61915755 GCA_027123465.1 Erythroxylum coca | reverse complement strand
GAGACAAGCATCTGAAAAAGAAACAACAAAAAAGCTTACCGTGCGTAGACGAAGACTAGCGGAGACGAAGACCAGCGACCCCTGCGTTTTAGGTTTCAGACGTTAACAAATTAGGGTAGACGCGTCTTTTACAAAATCTGTCCGTTGGACAGTGTTTTCTGTACCACAGAAAACAATTGGACAAGATTTTATGTTCATGTCCTTTTAGGATAGGACAAAAACCATCATCAGACAGTAACCAAACATGATATGTGACAGGATTTTTGCGTCCTTGTCCACTGTCCGCAGAGCTATGGACACTAACCAAATGTAGGGTTAAGGACAAAGCCAAAGTGCCTAAAGGGAAACAACAAGAAATCTGTTTGGCAAAAGGAAATAGGGGACTTGGGATCAATTCATTCATAATCTTAAGTAGGATCAAGAGAATATGTAAGATATGCACAGACAAGGAATCACTTTAGGTCCAAATGGATACATATACAGTTCTTGAAAGAAGAAAGTATATGGGTAGTTAACCTAAAGGTAAACACCCCAGAGACCTCAAGGCCAAATCTTGTAGCGGATGTATTCATTTTACTTGGTCATTAAACATAAGATAGGTAATGGCAAAGATACATCATTTTGGTTTGATCATTAGCATAAATTCGGACCTCTGTACACGCTCTAAGAATTTAACGTACTAAAAGGAAGAATTCATGTTAAGAAAGGAAAAATCATAGGTTTAAGTCATGAAAATAACTTCTTTATAAAAATATAAAAGAAAGACTGCATTTGTAACCCTCCTCATACTCCTACACAGCGGAGAGCCTTATGTATTAAGTACTTTGACAAAAAGAAAAGTGGAAGCAATTATAGAAGATAATGTATAGCAATGGCCAACTCATGCTTCAAGAGAATTTGGACTAAGCAAAATTAATCTCCATGCATACTCCCCAGCTAATCTAAAGAGGATTATGTCATGTGGTTTAATTACAAATCGACGTAATTCTCCATCCTCTCTTGTAAAAGTTACTGATAGGCTTACAAAACAATGTAGATTGGCATAGGATTGTTTAGAACACAAATTATATCCGTAACGTATCTTTCGTCCTTTGGCTTACCGTTAAAGGCAAGTTGAGAACCAAGGACAGTTTCAAGTTTCACTAGTTGGATCATACTTATGTCCTCAGTTAAGATCAAAATAAGGACTTAAAAATCATTTACAATTTAATGGCAGAATTTTCAAATTCGTTTGGAATCACATTCACACACTTTGCAATTTCACTTGCCGTTAAACTCAATGAATTGATTGTTTTATGGGCTTTGAATCTCAAATGTGCCACAAAAGGTAACTCAAAACATGTTCAAGCTAGCTCTTTGTGCAACAGTATATAGGGATAGCTCAGAAATTAATTGTGAAAGGCTCCTATGCAAAATTAGAGAATCTGTTATTGCAAGGAACCTAGCTCACGCTGTGATTACTCCAAATGGATGCTGTAGTAGAGTTATAGAGACCAAACCTTAATTTGTCTATATTTTCACGAAGTTCGCTGTTAGTTATTATATGAGCGGTATGGCTTGAGGTTATTTCTGGTTCTATACACTTCTGTTATGGCAGTGTCCTTGTTGACTTTGAAAAAAAAGAAAGATATATACCTATGTAACTAATAACCCATCTGTTGTGATAAAAAAGAACAACTAGTTATTTCTTTAACAAGTAGTTGTGATAATAAAAAATAACTAGTTAAAATAAATAACATACAGAAAATCAACTAGTTATTTCTAAATGATGTAGAAAAATACTGATAGGTAGTTTATTATAATTGACAACTTTAGTTATAGAACAAATTGATAGCCCAGATTTCGTTTGAAGGAGAGCTTCAATTTGTATGACGATTAGCTGTGGTGATGCAAGGTTTGCAATAAAGCGGTTGGAATCGTCCATTTCCTGGCATGTAATTCATCAATTGCTGACCTCATCAACAATTTTTTTTCTTTCGCCATTTCGAGCTATGCAGGGGGAAGTGATTTTTCATTCGATGACATCACCCTATACGCTAGATAGTTGAAAATTCAGACCGTCTCGCACACGCAAGGGGACCTATTCCTCTGTACCTAATAAACCTTGCCCCTGTTCCTCTTGCATCCAGGCCATTCACGGTCAATTGGTCACCAAAGCGACTCGACTGTTGTTCCATGAGTGCAATGGAAAGCCTAGTGGTGCTTCTTTCAAGCTCTCTATGCCTCTTCCTTCTTCGAATACTTGTCAAGTTTCTTTACAGGGTATGGTGGACCCCAATCCGTGTCCAGCATCTCATGCGTTCGCAGGGTATCGAAGGTCCTTCATATAGATTTTTGTACGGAACCAATGATCAGCTTCTCAAGATGAGAACTGAAGCTCTGAGTCGACCAATGACTGATCTTTCTCACAATATATATCCCAGAATCCAGCCTCATTTATACTTATGGATCAACAAATACGGTAACAAGCTACTAAACTTGATTAGTTGCTCATGCTTCACCATTTAACATGCTTTGATTTGGATCTGATTAGTTTGATCTGCTTTATATCTGCAGGGACCAATTTTCTGCAGTGGTTTGGTCCTCAGCCACAGTTGGTTATGTCTGAACCAGACCTAATCAAAGAGGTTCTGACTAATAAAGACAGAATTTACAGGAAACCGCCAGTCCAAGGTTATTCGAAGAAGATACTAGGGAATGGCCTTTTCACTTCTCAAGGTGAAAAATGGTCTAATATGAGGAAGTTGGCAAACTATGCATTCCATGGGGACAGCTTAAAAGTAAGGGCGGTTTTGTTCAGACTTGCAAAGTTTCTATTATTTTTGTATAGCTAATCGCAAAATACAAACATGTTGCAGAATATGATTCCAGAAATGGTTGCCAGTGTCGAAATGATGTTAGAAAGTTGGGAAAAGTATCATGGCAAGGAGATTGAGGTGTTCGAAGAATTCAGGCGATTGACCTCGGAAGTGATTTCCAGAACAGCTTTTGGAAGTAGTTACCTTGAGGGACAAAACATTTTTGACATGATAAGCAAGTTGGCAGTGATAACGCAAAGAAATTCCTTCAAATTTAGAATACCTGGAATAGGGTAAATCCATCTTCTTCGAGTTATTTGAGCTGTTGATTGCTGTCTTGTGATGGATCCAGGGCATGTGCGAGCTAGCTATCAAATATAACAAGTTTCGTGTATTTTAAATCATGATACTGAACCTGAAATACATCCTCTTTTTTCTACGTATGATTTGTTCCATCATTCTTTTTGCAGTAAGATTTTAAGGTATGGAGACGAATTTGAAGCAGAGGAGCTTGAGAAAGGCATACATAACTCCATCTTGAAATTGTTTAAAAAGAGAGAAGAGAGAGTCATGAGTGGAGAATCAGACAGTTACGGAAATGACTTCTTCGGATTGCTTATAAACACTTATCACGATGATGATGAATCCAAGAAGATCTCAGTGGAAGATCTTGTCGATGAGTGCAAGACATTTTACTTTGGTGGTCAGGAAACCACTAATACATTACTCTCATGGACTGTCTTACTTTTAGCAATCCATACAGATTGGCAAGAAGAAGCTCGAAATGAGATTCTCAAAATTCTTGGTCAACAAACTCCAAACGCAGAAGGCATTGCAAAACTTAAAATTGTAAGTCTATGTATGAAAGCAAGCTATCAATGAGTTATCATTATGATTAACCTTTCATTTTATCTTTCGAATGCAGATGAGTATGATAATCAACGAGACTTTGAGATTATATCCTCCTGTTATTTCATTGCATAGGCAAGTAAGCAAAGAAATTAGACTGGGAAAACTCACTCTGCCGGCCAATATGTACCTGCTCCTCTCCATTCTAGCACTTCATCACGATCCTAACATCTGGGGTGAAGATGTTCATCTTTTCAAACCAGAGAGATTCTCAGAAGGAGTTGCTAAAGCTGCAGACGGAAATTCTACTGCATATTTACCATTCGGCTCTGGACCTCGAATTTGTGTTGGCTTCAACTTTGCTACCATCGAAGCCAAGATAGCTCTCTGTATGATTCTTCAACGTTACAGCTTCAGGCTTTCCCCTGCATATGTTCACTCTCCATTTCAGCTCCTCACCGTCCGCCCACAGTACGGAGTTCAGGTGATACTCAATGCACTGTAGGGTAAGCTAAGAGTATTCACTTGTACCTTATGTGGAGGATAGTCAATTCCTTGAAATTCATGTTCCTAAAGTGGCTAGTATTAATAACCTGCCAAAGCTATTCAAACGATTAGAGGAATCTCTAGTTCTTCGTTTAAGATACCTGCAGTACAATTATGATATCAGGTGACCATTAATGGTGAAACTCATGGTGGCTTAAGTCTAATGGGCTACCAATGTGTCAATATAAATTACATTATAACGCGATGTCTTTGCATCTTGCTTATAAAGTATACCTTCTGTTCTGGAGCATCATAACTTTTAGCTACAATTTAAAACTTATCTTCATCATTCCGTGAAATAAATAGGAGTCACCCTCTTCTTCTACTGATCTTCCACCAATAACTCGACCTCTTTAGTTTGTAAACATTTATTATTGGTTCCAATATTGTTATTAGGGTACATCAAGTGCTTTTAAATTTTTAAAATGTTCATAAAAATGTACATTAATAACAAAATCGAGAATTACTTGTGTATAGTCCTGTAAACTTGAATGTCCTGCTCATATTACGGGCAATTAGGTTATAAGTCAAACGAATCCAATTATAAAACAAGGAATACAACGGCACAAGTACAAAAAATAAAAGCAATTAAGGGAGAAGCATTACAAAGTTAAATTTATACTGGTTTTCCTTAATTTTAGGTTACAAACACAGAATCCTCTTTTAAGGTATTTAAACCTGCCCATAATTACTAGGAGACTGGTTTTTAGACAGTGTCACGCTATTTGAACCTTTACATAGAAGAATAAGGTATTGGAACAATGGATTCTTTTCATTTTCTGGTAGTTTAGAACTTATCAAACATGTTCTCATCTGTATGAATGTTAATTGATGCATGTTCATGCTTAATGATTCCCAAGAATCTAACTAAAGCTCTAAAGAGACTTTGAAGAATTTTACCTTGTCAAGTAAGGATTCAAATTCGTCAATGGAAGTATATTTGCCAAAAGTTGAGAGAGGGTTGGGCATTATTCCAATCACATTAATGAAAAAAGTGTTGATGGTTACAAGAATCTGGAGAATCTTCAAGGATAAAGAGGGCTTGGGTTAGATGGATTCAAATATATTTCTTACAAAAGGAAAGTATATGGAAAGTAAAGACGAAAGCAATATGTTTTTGGACTTTGAATCAGTTTATGAAGTTTAAGGACAAAATGAGTAGAGACATGAAAAGTAAGATTGGTAATGGGAATTCTACTTGATTTTGGTATGATAATTAGTGTGACATAGGCCTCGTCCATAAGATACTATAATTTTATGGCCTGATATATATATGACAGTATATCAAGTAACAGTGAAAGAAATATTACATAGCAATGATTGGTGTTCTAATTTAAGAGGATTCACAAGAATAATGGAAAGCTTACCAATTTACAGAGAAAAGACGAGTAGAGAAGATTTTATAGAACGGATAAGACATCCATCAAGTATGTTCACCAGTAAATATTGACGAGGGATGTTTATATCATCAATATAAAAAGCATTATGGCACATATTGGTATGGTTTGAAAAAAAATCTCCCAAAGGCTACATTTATTATCTGGTTAAATATTAAGGACAAGCTTAAAACTATAACATGACTTAATGGTGTCACTAAGGGATATAAATCTGAATTATAGGTTATGTAACCAGCAATTATAGAGTGTGAATCACCTATTTTTTAACTATCGAAGATGATATTTTATTTTTAATTGCAAGTACATAGTGTAGCTGTAGTTAGTACTGGTGAGTATGGTTTATCCAACGAGGACTAGAATTAGTAGTACTTATCATCTTTATATTATGTAGACTAACAAAAAATGGTACGTATGATTAATCAAATTCAAAATTAAAACAAAAAATTAAAATAAATCTACACAATTGACTAAGTAGAACCAAGATTAAGATAAGAAACAATCAAATAAGATAGTGATACCAAGACTTCAAATCCCCTTGGGACTTTTCATACAATCATGATTTCACTATTCAATCTAATCTATAGTTTATTAGACCATTGAAATTCTTCAATGATACTAATATCTTTCTCAAAGACCATTAATATTTAATATTCAACTGATTAACTAACATCTCTTTCTAGTTAAACCTGTAAAATTACTTTTATCGAATTGTGAATTCCTCTATTAAGTTTATCCCTGATCTGAAACATTTATGCCGATTTATTTCTAACTTTGTATATAATTCATTGCAATTATTCTTAATCTGTTCATACATTTTATTTCTCAATCTTAATAGCATGAAATCATACATGAATCAACATGCCAGCAATATTAATTCAAGAATATTTAAGAACATGTAATTGAATTTAAATGAAACTAAATGACTACAAGGTCTATCTTAAGGTTCATTTAATCCAAGTATCAACAAAGATTTTATTCCGAATCATAGATTCCATAACATCAAAATTGAAAGAAGAATAAAAAATCAAAAGAAACATGATGAAATTCGCTTTAAATTGATGGTAATCCACTCCAAATATGCTCTCTTGCTTGTTCTTTATTCTTTCTATTGTCCTAGGCCGTCAAATTGTGTTTTTGAAGCCTCCCTTAAGCCACTCTCCAGACTCTCTCTTTTTCTCTTCGTTTTCTCTTTTATATCTCAAAAATTAGGATTTCTATAATGAACACAGTCACCCACATGGTCGTATGTATGACCATATCCGTCAATCTCACTCCAATTCTTCAAAAATTATACAAAAATATGGTTTGAAAAATCTACACAATCTTAGACATGGTCGTGTCCAACTCTACATGGTTGTTTCCCTCAATAATAGTTTTAATCCTTTAATTTTGTACCTGAATTCTATTTGATTTTTTCACTTTTTGAGTCACGAAGGCAATTAAGACCTAAAAACATAATAGAAATGAATTAAGTACCAAAAACAATTAAAAAACTCTCAAATAAACAAATAAAATGCACTAGACATGGGATAGGAAATATGATATATTAAGCATTTGTCAAAATCCTCCATACTAAAGTATTTGCTTGTCCTTTGACAAATCAATTTCGGTACTCTATCCGTCAACATTCTCCATTATTCATTAAATTGCAAAGTATATTGAATTGATAGTCACTTAGTTACTTGCATCAAATTATAAATCAATCTAATTCACTTTTATAATTCTTTAAATTTTAACTCAATTGACACCATTCCACATAATGTATAAAGTAAATATACATAAGAAAAATGTTAAAACCTTTAAACATTTTTATACTCCTTATTAAAAACAAAACACTAAATTTAAACAACATAAATACATTTAGCAGCTAGTTTGAAAAGTCACCTACACTTTTGACTCAAGAATAAACACCTTGTCTATGTTCTCCTATTTAGGTCACTATCTTAAATGACTACTAGCACAACTCTTTAATTTTAACCTTTTATTGGAACAAACCCAGTAGATTTGAAATTATTTATGCTTGTTTATTCTCATAATACTATTTTTATTTTGTTTTTTTATATATGTGGGCTAATAAAAATGATGAAAAAATACTTCATTCAACTTGAAAATTTCAATAATTACAAAAAAATATGACTTAAAAAACTAATTGCATTATAACCCTCTTCCTTTTGCACACCAATTTAAGTCAATATTCAAAAATAACATATAGTATTCATGGACATATTCAATTAATTCAAGATATCAATTAATAAAAGTTTAAATTCGGGATTATAATAAACTTGAAGAAATCAGTTAAATATTTATTAAACATATTCCCACATTTAAAATTTTACATTGTCCCTAATGTACACAATATAAGCATTTATGAAAAAGTGATAAGGTTTAGTGGTACTTTCCAGATTATGGTGATTTCTTTAATTATAATCCATCCAATATGAAACTAACATCCTTGCAAAATATAAAAAAAGGGATTAAAAAATAGAACAAAAAATAAAAACCTATAATAAGACGAAAGTAATGTTGGCCCCCAAAATTTTCTTGATGAATTAAGCATGATTTAAATGAATTATGAGGTTGATGGATTAATTTTTGGAGCTCATTATTATTGTTAAGGTTAGTATGACATAGGTTAATTGAAGTTAAGTGTAAATGTTGTATGAATGAGAAAGCATGATGAGCATCCTTATGTATTTTGTTCTAAGCTTTGATATGTATGATGTTATGTGAGCAAAGTTTGTTCAATCTCCTTGAAATTGTAGTGACATGAAGGATTGAGGCTCCTTTTGTGATTGAGTATGTTTAGCTTGTTATTAGGTTTGAATGCATGTGATTGTTGATTCTTGGATGACGGATTTATGATTTTGGAACTCTCATCACGACGAGGCTAGTGGTCTCCGCGGCGAACTTCCGTTGGTTCGCCGCGACGTACCGATGTGACGTCGCGATGAGTGCCCCATTTTTGCGACTTCGCCGCGGCGAGGAAAGGCATTTTGGGCAAGTCACTTAAGGTTAAAAGATACCAGGCTTATATTGGAGGGAAAAAGAGACATTTGATGGTTAGTAAGGGTATAAAAAGGAAGAAGAAAGGGTTGTTTTGGTGGAAATTGAAGAAGAAGTCGTGGGTGAAGGATAGAAGAAGAAGAAAAGAAGAGGAAAGCTAGGGTTTGAAGGACTTGAAGACCTTGAGGCTTAATCAAGTAAGTATAAGCATCGTTCTTCTTGATTAGATGAAAGAAACATGTTTTGATGTTAGTTAAGAGATGAATGGGGTATGAAAATGGCTTAATCTTTAGGGTTTGATGTTTTGTGAATGATGTTGGATTGGAATGAGCTTAGAAATGAAGTAAGAATGATGTTTTAGGGTTAAGATGAGTTGTATTTGAAGGTTGGGAAGTATATAGATGAAGAATGTCAAAAAATAGGATTTCGGGAGGTTTCTGGGTTTGTTCTCCGCGGCGCGCTTTTGCCCTCGCCGCGGCGGGCTACCACATTTTCACCGCGGCGAGGCTCTGATTTCGCCGCGGCAAGGTCCATTTTCCAGCACTGATATGCTTTAGTATTTTGGGCATAACGTTTTCTATAGATGTTCGATTGAGGTGATTTTTGATTCGTGGTAAACTAGAGACATAGAGATACAAGTTTTATGAAGAAATAAAGTTGTAATTCAGTTTATAAAAATCTCAAAGTTTGGATGGAAGTTGAGTATAGATTATTGTGTCAGCTTAAGGATAGCTCCAACATGTTTGGGGTATAACTTTCACATTTTTGAACCAAATTGAATGATTTTGGAGTCATTAGAAACTTAAGACAATGGGAACATTTTCCTAGAAGAAAGTATTATCAAATTGCTTCATTTACTTGATCATAAATTGGAATCCCTATTGAATGGAATTTTTGGCTATTGTTAAAGGAAATCAAGGAAGGCAAGAGGAGCAAGGTATAAGGCACCTTTGAGCAAGTATTTGAACAAGGAAATCAAGGTGGGTTTCATGTTTATAATTTAGTAATGAGCCAATAAAGTTTTCTCCCAAATCAAGAATGATTTCAATTACTTCATAAATATTGTTTTTGTTTCCTTTGAATGATTTGCAAAATTACTACACGTTTCGGTATATGAACTTTGTTGTTGAATTTCAAAATAAAGATGGAATTGCAATGAAATATTTTTATGTTATGCCTTGGAAAAATTCATGGCATTTTGCATATTCGGAAAAGAAAGAAAAAAGCATAAAAAGCATGAAAGCTTTTGATAGAATGATATGAGCATGAAATGAGTGAATATGTGCTATGTTTGGGCGAGAGAGGAATGTTTCGTTAGTCACGTTCACGTTGACGTATAGCCTTATCCCGGCTGCCCGCTTGTGGCTACAAGATCCTGAGAAATCGGACTCGTTTTGTTCACGGTATAAACTTCGGTTTATCCTTTTTGTTCCACGGAACTCTCGAGCCATTTGTATGTGCATTGCATCTTTGAATTGTCAAGTATGTGCATAAATTGAGTGTTTTGTAATGGTGGTCAACGAATATGTTGTGTTGATGTGATGACAATTTTCAACTATGAGCTTTGAATTCAAAATTCAAATTTGACTTAGATTTTGGAATAAACGTTTTTGAACTCATTATGATTTTTATACGACAAATGAACTTTTCAACGGTTTTGCTTATTCTTCGTTATAAACCTATTAACCACGAGCTATAAGCTCACCCCCCCCTTTCATCCCCATCTCCAGGTAGCAAGATGGAGATCGGATGAAAGAAGGTTTAGACGTCCGTTCGTTCCTTGTATGATTGGCTTTTAAGTTAATTGGTTGCAAGATTCAGATTTCAGACATGTTGAACATTTTTGGAATTTTTGTATCTTGTGCATTTTGGATTTTGACATTGATATTGTAGTATGGCTTGGAATGCCATTAAGATTTTGTAAGTATGTATATCATGATGAAATTGATTTATAGATTTGTATATAGAATGGAAAAATGAATTGCGGTTTGTGTAAATGAATCATGAAATTGTATATTGAATTGAGAAATGGAAATGATTTGTATATGTATGAATGTGAATGAATGTATTTTCGGATATTGGATAATGTGATTTGGTTTCCAGACGGGGAGTCCGATGATTACTGGTTGTTGCTTGAGAAATATAGAAGTGTAATTTAAACACTTTGCAGGTTTGGGTTAGTTGAAAAGCAGTCGTTATGCTACCAGAATTTTATGATAAAAGAAAGATAAGAATAAGATTTATGGTTTTGTTAAGAAGAACGAGATATAGCATGATTATGAGAAATTTTATGATTTGAGTTTTTGTTTGTAAAAGATTGAATAAAGTGAATACGAAAGAAAAGAAAGGACAAAGTTTATACTGGTTTCGGATTTGGTTTAGTCGTAAGGATTTCCAATATGACGTTTTTCTAAAGAGTATTATTTTCAGATGTCGGATCCGTTTTCCTTTTGTCTCAGAATTCGATTTGCTCCGCTTTGATAAGTTTTCGTTTCGCTTTCGTTCGCTTTGTCTTCAGATTTATGTCTTCCCTTTCGAGCCATTCGCTTCCGATTTGTGATTCGATTCGTATCTGATTTGATTTCGCCATAAGTTTCATTTCCTTGCTTTGATTCGATTCATGTTCGTTCATTTACCTGTTTGATTTCGATTTGCTTTCGATTTCTTGTTTTTGATTTGTATTCGATTGATTCGTTTCCGAATTTCTATTGTCGATCGAAAATTGTTATTCGATTCGCCTTCGGATTTGTTTTATCCGATTTGAATTCGCTTTGGTTTCGACCATTTTTGTTTCGTTTCCGGTTGGGATCCGGTTCCCGGATCGGGTCCCAACACTACTAATCTAAGTATGTTCTAATTTGGGTTCGTTAAACAGTTTTACTAAACTACCAATCTAAGTATGAAACGAATCATACTGGTAGTTCATCACAAGAAGTTGTCTTTCATACTGAATATGGGGACTCATTAACTATATCCTCTAAAAGTTTAGCTATAGCGAAGAAACTGTTGGAAGAGGGTGTCAAAAACCTTACTCCTGATAGAAGATCTTTCACTATTTCAATTAGTGCCTTCAAATGTGCAAGAATCCTTCTTAGGAATCCAGATATAGGGAACTCATTCACCTTTATTGATTCTCATGCCACTTGAAATTTAGAAAAATAATTATATCATTATCATTTATCGATGGAATCAACTAGACTTAGATTTAAACTTTATTTATTGTTCTATCTGTTAGAAATTTTCAAACAACCTCTCTACTAATTAGGGTTAAGGCTGCGTACTATTGTCATTATTATTGTTGCTGTTCTATGTTTATAAGAATTGTTAACCTTTTAATTAAAAATTTGTGCTACTTACCATATATCATTATGTTATATTGATACCATTTCCAAAATTTTTATAAATAATTATTTTACTGTTACTAAATATTAATGATTAATACTACTTTTTAACTTAAAATTATGGTATTTTTAATATTGTTAAAATTTACCATTTCCAAAATATATTTACTTTTGATATTTTAAATAACTTACCATGTTTCAACAATATGTTTTAAACATTGAAAACAACTTTACAACAAAACATACCTTAACTAGGATAGATTACAAAAATGTCAATTATAATTAACCTTAACTACGATTATTACTTACTATTAACAAACTATCTTCATTTTAACAATATTATCACATATCAAATTTCATCAATATTCATATAAAATTCTTGGAAAAAATCTAAGAACCACTTTTAGTGACAAAATAATAGGTCGTCGCTATATCCTACCTCATTAGTGTCGAATGAAGAAAAATGGTCGCAATATGTCACCAACTCGCGACGCTAAAGAAAATCATCACCAAACTTTACCAACGAAGTACAATAATCATCGCCAATAGTGACATTCCACGATATTCAAACATTTATCGACGTTTTGTATTATCTTCGTTTGACCTTCTTCGATGATTCATCAAAACATTTGTAAAAATAATGCAATTTGCGACGCAATTTAGTTTTCTATCCCTATTTTTCTTGACAAGTGTCGACGTTTTAGTAAATCGACGCTAATCACATTGATTTGTCTCCATACGCGACGATTATTTCTAATTGTCGATAATTGTTTCTTTTTTGCGACAGAAGTACTTTAACGTCATTAAAATGTGTGGTTATTTCAACGAAATTATAAAAGTGTCATAAGATTGTTTCCCATCTTCGACATTTTGCTTAATCGACATAGATTCTTTGACTTTTAGTGACAAACTATTAAAGCATCGTCAAGGGGACAGTTTTAACGACGATTTCTATTTCGTCACCAAATAAGTCGTAGCCAATACACATGTCCATTGAAGTGACATTAAGGAGGCAGATACTTTTTCTTTTATGCGATTAAGAGCCATCTTGAATTTGAGAATTATGGCATTACAATTTTCTTTGGAGTCGTTTGCAAACCGAATGCCATCCTGAAATTCAAGTCTTTATTCCTATTTATCCTAATTACACGTTGCAGTATCTCCACTCATCTTCCAGAACACGAGATAATAGAAGAAGCGAATGAATGGGTTAGGTTTATAGAAGATAATGGTCCTACCTATCAAAAGAATCAACTGCAACAGTCCTGCAATAATCAAGGAAGCAAAGATCAGCTGCAACAGTCCTGCAATAATCAAGGAAGCAACGACAATTCTTTTATAAGTTAAGAAAATCTTTTCTTAATAGCTGACTTATTTGTAGTTATCCTCTGTCAAATCCCATTGATATAGGAGGGATTGCCTTCATCTTTTGTATATATATACTTTGACTCCTCTCACCTAGAGTACGTGAAATACAAACATATACTTTGTTCTTTTTTTCTTTAAGGTTTGGCTGTTTTGAGATGTGAACAAAAGAGCAATTTCCGAAAACTTGGAAGATTTGAAACAAGATTCTCACAAGCTGGAGTGTTAAAATCATGAAATGGAAAAGGAAAGGAAAAGAAGATAGCAATAGCTGCAGTGGTAGAGAGAGTGGAAGATTGGACAAAGCCCAAAACAGTTTGACATGGGTAATAGAGTGAACTTTCCATTCCTCTACACGTGTCCCTCTTCTTCACCCAACAAATTACCCCCGCCCCTCACTTTTTTGTGTTCCTTGTTCCTTCCTCTCTTTCCCCCTAAATCTTTGGGGTGTTCTTCAGCAACCCAACTATAGATTTATATAATTTAGAGTTAGAGCAACCAGATGTGAAAAAACAAATTTCTAAACGAGTAATGACGAACAAAAGCAGCTTGCTCCAAAAATGTACAGTACATGGAGGCACAGCTGCAGATGAAGAAAGAACCGAAAGCCGTCTTAGACTGAGCACATCATCATAAACAGACACGATATTTAAGGAGGGGGATCTAAATCATTTTTATTTAACAGAAAACGAAAGAACCAACTTCTCGTTATTATTCAACTGTCTACTGCTCTTTATCTCCCTAACTGGGCAGCAATTTTTTGCAATTTCTCTTACCTGGACTCATACGTAATTAAAACTTAGCTCTTACAACAACTCAAATGAGTTGAGAGAGATGTACACGAACAAGTCACGACAAAGAGAAGAAGAAGAATGCCTAGAACAAGAACTAGGTAGCTGGAGCGAGAATATTGGATTAGTACTTCCAGTGACTGGCGGTACCCAAAGCCAATGATTGATGAGCTAAGCAGAAGAGTGATAGCAACCCTTGTTGTTAGCCTTCATTTCATGGCTTTAATCTAAACCACTCCCAACGTCCTTCCAAGGGCTCGTCCTTTTCTATATCGTAGTTGTACCTGTGCCATGAAATCATTTTGCTTTTAATTTCCCGGGAAACATACAGGAGGTTCATGAGAATTATGTACAATGCATGCATCACTGCGGCGTCGAATTTTGAGTTACTGTTCAGAATTTTGCTCTATATCTTACTTCATGAAATATTCCTTGCTTCCCTTTTCAGCTTCGGCGAAGAATTCTTCGAGTTCAGACTCCGTCGGTATCTTCTTCGCCGTAGTAGAACTACGGCCAGAGCTAGTCTCCAATGGTCTTGTTGTTGAATCCAGGTCGTCTAACAATTCACTTGAAGACGTCGTCTCTCGCCTGAAACATAAGCAGTTTACACCGATGAAAATGGAGACTACACTCACACTGAGCCAGAATTTTAAGAACTAAAGAATTTAATAGATCGGAGAATTCTGAATTTCGAAATTTAGCGATGTAACATAAAGTGATCAAACCTCTCTCCGCAGCTATAATCCATTGATGTCTCGCCTTCAACACTCTTTTCCTGAAAAAGCCAAACAATATACCACCATATAAATATTTGACAGAGGCAAAGAAATTAAAGCACTCGAAACCGGAAATTCAAGAAGAGAATTTTTGAAATTTAAAACACGAAAACCTAATTAATTTATCACCTTCAGATCTGCGAATTTAACTCTGTCGCTCGGTCCATTACTAGAGCAACAAGATGTCGAAGCATGATCAGATCTAGGGCTGGCGCACCAGTCCTCATCAATCACGCTCCAAACGTCAGAATTCACCTCCGGAGACGGTGAGACCAGATTCTCAGGGGTAATTGTGACGCGTTCACGTCTACGATTACTACTGCGAGTTCTACGAGTAGTGTCAGCAGTAGTACTCCTGAATTTAACGTACGAAGTGGAGGTGTTCAATTCTTCACGGTTGATTTTCCTTTTCTTGGCAGTGACGGTGGAAACAACCGTCTCCAGTGCAAGAGAGCGAGGTCTGGTTCGAACGCCAGCGATCTCAGACATTTCCACCACCGCAATTCCTCCACACGATGGCTGTATGGAGCTCTGTAGTTGATGATCAGATGATTAGGAGAGGAGATTTAACGGTGAGGCATGGGTTTGGAGATATAAGGAGAGGCCTGACTGAGTGAGGAAGGGCAAGTCAGCAGAAGTTTAGTGGTCCAGTCTCCGTTAACACTGACGGGGAATCTGTGACGGGGAAGTTGACGGCGCCGTTATATTGATTGGGCCGTTAAGGAGGGAATGCGCCGAATTCTAGGTGAATAAGTGCGAGCCACGTGCGGTCCCGCACGTTAGGAGTGTCAAGTTAAAGTGAAACTATTATGATCGTCGTAAACCAACAGAGCGTCCCGTAAGGGGGAGGGTACAAATACTTCAGTTTCGGATTTGAATTCAACTGAGGTATATGCGCTTTCAGTTACAGCTTTAGTTTAGATATCAGCTCTTAGAAACTATGAAATCGATATGGTTGTTTAGTGATATAACAAAAACATTTTTACCTTAAAACGAAGAGATTTTTATAATATACATAATAAATTATATATTATATATTCTAACAAATCACTTAACAAATAAAATAATAAATTTAAAATATTTTGTACAAGAGAATTAAAAATTGTATGATAATTTATAACTATATATTTTAATAACAATTACAACGATACATTCTAAGCACTAAATAAATTATTAAATGTAAGCAATAATTTGATCGTATATTATTTATATATCGAATTGACTTTTTAAAATAATAAATATCCGTAATTAAGGCGAGAAATTCAACACCGAAAACAAAGCTTTTTTAAAAAATTTAGGATTGGTGTAGAGAGTAATAAAATATCATATTAGGAACGTAACAAAATTAGAATAAGGTTATTGAGACGGCCCGCTACGTAGGCAAATTAATTCCAATTAAAAAACATGGTCACAGTGGCTCCGAGATGGCAGACATGATCATTTAAGTTACGGCCATAACGGCTTAACGGTTGGGCAATGAGTATAGAAAAGAAACGAATTTGGGAAACATATGCACTTTTACATTTCATCTAATACAATGAAACCATCAACACGTGGACCTAAAAGATTAAACGGACGGTCCACAATGGTACGTGGACCACTGACCACTAGTATGAAGTTCTTACTTCCGTCGTAGATTAATTGGTTATTTATTATTACTAATAATTATCCAAAAATGCTGTATTTTGGTTCATACGAATAAGATAACATTTTTGGGTTGACTCGTACTTCAATTTATTCATCTATTGGTAGAGTTCAGATCATCTGTCCAATATCATGGTATCTTATTGTGTTCAATAAATCTCAGCCGTTTATTTATATGAGTTTTGTGTAGGTCCCGTGTAGACCCCGCATGAATCCCGTAAAATAAATGGTTGAGATCTCATGAGACAGAATAAGACAGAATAATATTGGACAAAAAAACTTGGTTCCTACTGATTGGGGGGAGAGAGAGGAAAGTTATAAGCACCCACCTAGAGCAGATAAGAGTTTCTTGTTATAGTAATAACTTGAGTGATTTGTGTGAGTTAACGGGGAGGGAAGCGGTGCAGTACTTGATATATCTAAATTTTGCGATGAGAAAGATTCACTGCTCATGCTATTTCAAATTGGGTAAAGATCGCATCGAAACTTCATGATCTGGGGTCATTCTTAGGATACTCTCACCAGAGAATTTCCTTTTTAACTCGGGGGCACACCGATGCATCAATTGCATGGCAGAGCAAGTACAAAGTTGATTTTATGTTGTAAAAACAGGAAAAAAAAAGTTTTTAAAAAAATGTCAATCAAATTTTATTAATTTTAAAAATTGATACCACCATTTCCTTTTTCTTTTCTTGAGGAGATGTTGTGATGACAAAAGTTTTCTATATTTAATTAAAATGTGAAGGTTATGTTCAATAACCTCAATTGATATTGACTTATTCGTCAAGCTTAATTCATGATTTAAGATGTTGGATCCATACTCCCATAGAATAAGAAAATTAATTGAAGGGGTTGTAATCTGATCACGGCACAATATAATTAGAAAGATGGTGAATAGCACATGCATATATACGAACCGCAGAATAATAAAAATTTCATGGCCATCGATCTTATTTTCTATCCATTGGAGAATAAAATATTATGCCGAAATGTTCTATTCACTTCAGGAGAACAAAATTTTCTTTTAAATACGTATTCTGCACGACATAAGCTGTCTGATATTAGTATATTATTGATTCTGTTCAACTTATACGTTATTTCTTAATCTAAGAAATATGCAAGTTGGTTTTGAACTTGATGATGATATATATACATATATAAACAAAACTTACTTGGTCACTTGTAAAAATTAAAATTATGGAAGAAAGTGGATATATATAAGATAGAATTATATCTGGTCAAAATTTTATTATGGGAAGGAAGAAAGAACACTATATTCTTGTATCTGTGAATCATAAACAGAGATTGAATGATGAGTTCGTAAAAGACCTGAAAAGTAAAAAGGTGTCCTCTCTAGCTAAGGGAAGACATAATTCCTTAGCCGGCAGTAAAATACGATTCTTTATTATGGGTGGTACTATTTATGGATGGGGTGACAGAGGAGAAATTTGCTTGTTCCTTTTGATGAGAACAAAATGACCCGAACCAATGGACAATCATGGAAAGAATGGATTAACAAAAGCTAAATGCATGATAAGAGAGAAAGATGAGACAGAGATAAAGAAAAAGACGATGATGACTAGGGAGGTACAAATTTGTTTTTCTTTTTTCCTACTAGCAGTGAGATCTCCAATAAATTTACCCCCAAAACCAATGATTAGTGATTGTTGGATGTTTTGGTTTTATAAATTTAAAGGGTATGTGCCTAATATCATGACCACAATGATGACTTTCTCAACCTTTTTTTCCTTGAATCCAAACACGGAGTAGAAAGATGAAAGGAAAAGCAAGATTCCTTAAATTTTAGATAAAAGAAAAAAAAAAAGGGCTAGAGACAAAGGCACATGGACATGGATAGTAGTCAATGGTGTGGGCACAGAAAACTAGACTACAATTTCACTTTCACCAACACAGACCCTTAAAGAAGATGATAATAGTTGGGAGAAACAATAACCATTCCGTTTCTATTGGTATTTATTTATCTAATAAATAAACGTCCATAAAATAAAATAATAAAAATAAATGATTTAAACCTGGGTCCTGGGATTGGGACTACAATTTGTAAGAATTGTGTCCATAATTTCACCTTTTCTTAATAATAAGAAAATTTTGTTTTCTATTTTGATTTACTTCAGTTGATGAGGTGTACGTTAATAATTATGAAAGCTTATCTGAATTATGAAGCGACCTCAACCACACTTTTGCCAATATATATATAGGTTATCTTCTTTAAAATTTCCATACCCATTTCAAGCTAAGCATATTTATAGACCCTAGCAAGCGTTAGTTGGGTTGCATGGAATTATTAGAATTGCATGTGGTGTCTTTCCTATTCTGGGCTACCTTCGCAAGTAGTAATGTCTTTCATAGCTTATGTACCCTATTTTCGTAAGAGTGTAATTAACCAATTATAAGGTAGCTTTTAATCAACAATGAATTTCAGCGCGCAATACTTGAGTTGAAATCACAGGAGCTCGAGGGACTGTCCTTCCCAATACTATACGAGCTCCCAATAATTTGTGGTGACTTCAAATTGTGTTCTGAAAAAAAGTACACATAAAAATCAATGAAGTCAAGATATACTAAATGGTGGTGGATCCAAGGGGGGGAATATTAAAGGGAGGAACATGCACATCTATAGTTGCCAAAACTTTACAGCCAAAAGGACTAAATAACTTTAAATTTTATGTCTCTGTGACGTTAATTTGGCAGAATTGAAATTGCAAAGGTTTAGCCAAGAGAAATTGCAAAAAGAAAAGCAAAGTGCAAAAGTGCAAATTACAAAAAAAGGAAAGAAAGAGGGATCTCAAAATATACAGAATTTGAATGAAGGTAGGAAGGCGACCTCGAAACTTCAATTTAAGGAATTGGCTCACAATAAAGGATTTGAAAAGTAGTATTTTTCTTAATTTTGAAGAGCTTATGTATAACCTTTTCTTTTGTTACTTGGAAAATAAGATAAGTTTACAATTAGGCTCTGTTTATTTTTATTTTCAAATTTAGTAAAAATATCGTTGTTTAAATTTTTTGTTTTTGTCATTAGTTTTGGTTTCTTTCTGTTTTCAAAAGTTATAAAAACTATTTTTTTGTTTCTGATTTTGTATAATATGATTTACTATCAGCAACTAAATATATATTATTTTGTTATTCAATATGTTAATTTTAATAAGAATTATAAATAACTTAATTTAATATCATATATTTAATTAGCTAAAATTAATTATTATGAATAATTTAATTTTACTTGATAATTTAATTTAATTTAATTCTTGTAATTAAATTAAATAAATTGAATTTAATAATTATTAATAAATATAATTAAATTTAAAATATCTTCAAAATATATATTTCA
>JAJMLV010000228.1:61800889-61814294 GCA_027123465.1 Erythroxylum coca | reverse complement strand
AAAATATTATTATTAATTATTTAATAAAATTTATTATATTAAATATTACTATATTCTATTTAATATATTAATATTATTATTCGGTCAGAGTTAATATTAAGAAGAATTATTGAGAGTATATTAGGTAGTATGTATTTATTAGTTTACGTTCCATCCTAAATCCCTCAAATCGAAGGTTTCTTATTTTCACTGTTTAAGATGAAATGAAACGTAACATGAAATCTTCTTCTTCCATCCCAGTTCATTCCATTCTATTATGAAACCTTCAAACAAACGATGGAAGTGTGTTACGTTCCATCTCATCCCATTATTAACCCTCAAACCAAACAGAACTTGTTTGATTATGGTCTTACATTTAAGGTTTCATTTAAGAGTTACTAGTTGGCACATTCTAATACAACTCTCCTTAATATAATTAATGAAATTCAAGACCAATGTTAATAAAACCAAATATAGTTTTACTAAAACAAATTTGATTCAAGAGTATAAATAAGAAAATACAAAGAATTATATGAATTATCACACTTACAAAAAGAAAGGATTAAAAGTAATAATATGAATTTAATCACCACTAGCAAGCTAAATAAGATCACAAATTTTTAAAGAACTTAACACAAGAGTATTGAAAAAATCTCACCAACACCTAAATATATGAGTCTAGCACTTGTCCAATTTTGTAATCGACACACATACGTGTAACTTTATTTATACGAAACGTATATGTGCCCAAATGCTAGTCTCATTTCATGTCTATACCAATTTACTTCTGAAATTTCTTTTGAACATTAGCACGAATAATACCATACCAATATAGTATCATATTCTGGAACACATGTCTAACACGATATTGTGTAGGTGTCGTATTGCTTAATTTTTCAATGTTCTCCTATCTTTATCAACTTTCAACACTTGTTTTTGAACTATTTATAATTATCTAAGCCCATCTTCATGTCTCCCTAGCTTAGAAGCTTGGTTAGCTTGGGTAGATGCTTGATTCTTACCGTTTCCTCTCTTTCCAAAAAGATTTGTCTTAAAATCACCATCTTTATAAACTTGCTTTAGTGATGATGGGCCAAGGGCCATCATTTTATCATGCATGATAAAGGAATAACAATTCTTACACCTATCATACACGGCTTTCCTATCAAATTGCTAAGGACACTCTAAAAGAATGTGACTTGCTTGCATAGGAACGATATGTGCTAAATAAATTATATTGTTAGCGTATTTTTTAGAGATTTATGCTTGTGCTTTGATTTTTTTTTTAGATATTTTGTTTCAAGTTTTATTTCAATCCTTCAAAAGAAAATGAATTTGAAGAAGATTTGAGTTGATTCATAGCAATTTTGGTTGACTCTCAGAGAAAGAGTTGCAATATGATACCAACATTAATGTGTTACTCCTCGTGTTCCAATATGCCATTATAAGGATTTTTTTTATCTTACTATCACAACACTAATATGTCCTCGTGTTAGGCTATGTTTAAGATAGTATCATTCTATTTCTTTAAGCATTTGTGACATCCCACAACATTCAACCTATGTTCTCCAATATAGTAGTAACATGAACTAGTGTCTTGACTTGTTTTAGTGGTGATTTGTTTAGAAAGAAAACCTAGCAACATAAAAGCCTAACACAGGCTCATGTTAAGGTTGTATCAGGGAAAAATTAGGGTTTTACATTTTTAAAGAAGTGGCAGCTAAAAAATTAAAAGAGGATATTAGTTTTTTGAGTGAAAAATTAAGTAATAGCCAACTTAAGCAACTCGGATTAAGAGAAGAGCAACCTTCGGAGGAAAAAAAAGAAATTCATTAAGATTTATCAATATCTTCAAATATTTAAGAATCATAATGATGTTTCCTTTAGTCTTTTGTTCTTTATCATTTATTGTAGATTTTCTTTGTTTTATAATAAAATAATTATGATATAGATCTAGGTGAGATTAGTCCTAGATGTTGAACCAAGGTATGTTCCAATTGATGTTTTGATAATAGCAAAATATAACTACTAGTAGTTAGTTTATTGTTTTGATAAAATACAATATAAGAACAAAATAAAGATATAAACTCAGGAAGAGAGTTTATGAAGTTAATAAAAAGAAGTTGAAGTTTGCAATCATTAAAATGAGCACCAAACTAATAAAAAAAAGAAGATTAAGGCTCATGAAGCTAACTTTACACTTTGTATTATTATTTGTAATCTCACTTTGTTAATTTGATGTTCTTAAGGGCTTACCATTATTGAATATTTCATTTCACTACATTACATGAGTCCTTACATTCGTTAAGAAGCATTAAAGATTTTGATTTTAATTAAAAAATCTCTTAATCTTTCAAACACATTTTAGTGACCATTTTGGGAAGTGTTTAAATTATAACTATCTTAAACTAATTAGTTTTGAGCATTTGAAGTTGTTACAATAATGTTTTAAGGGTGATTAATCGACCTATATGGATTAGTGGTGAACTAATATAAGTTAAAATTGTTAAATTTGATTTATTAAGAGTTTGTTGTATCATTAGCCAATGTATTGATCGAATAATATGTCGTATTGGTTGCTAATGTGCGTTACTGATCGACCAGTTGTCAAAGATTAGTAAATTTATGCATTCAATGCACAATAATGCTTTGTAAATAGTCATTGCAATACCTACTTCTTAGCTCTAACAATTAATAAGGGTCTCAAAACACTATAAATAGGTGTTTTTGCATTAGTTTTAGTATTAAAAAGTATTTGGGTGTATTTTACACACATTTTTAAAGTGCTTTCATTCATTTGAGTAAGCCTCTTTGGAGTTATCAAGTGACAAAGTGAGGTATTTTAAGTTATACTATTTGGTTAGAGCATTATATTATTGTACTTGGGGTGATCTAAGTGTGATTAAGTTTCCTCTTCACCTAGGCAAAAGGTTGTAAAAGGGTTTCTCTTTCCTAAAAAAGGTTGTACATGGTTATTTTTCACCTTGAAAGAAGAACTATAATGGAATTTTAAGAAGATTCTTGCAAGTAGACGTAGACAAGGGTTATTTATTGAACCAATATAAATTAGTTTGTTATACTAAGTTGTTTTCTCATCCTTTTTTATAGTACTTGTTATTAATTGAGTATGTTGGTTAGAAAAATTGTTGGATTTTATAGACACCCAATTCACCCCTTTTTGGGTGCCATTAGGGACCATTAGGGACTAATAAGTATATTTAACAAAGAGAGCTTCCAATCGATGTTTTGATGATAATAAAACATAATTATTATCAATGAGTTTATTACTTTAATAAGAAGTAATATAAGAACAAAACAAAGTCATAAATTCAAGAAGATAGCTTATAAAGTTGATAAAGAGAAGTTGAAGTTTACAACAACTGAAACGAAGATCAAACTAAGAACAAAAGAAGATCAAGGCTTAACAAAGTCATTCTTTAGTTTGTAATATTAATTTTAATTTCATTTAATCACTTTGATGTTATAAACAACTCACTTTACATTAACTTCTCATTTCACTTTATAGCATATGCCTTTACATTCATCAAGATGCATTAAAACTTTTGGTTTTAATAGAAAAACCTTTTAGTCTTATGAACACTATTTAGGAAATATTTTAGGAAATGTTTAAATTATAATTGTATTAAACAAATTGGTTTTGAACATTTAAATTTGTTAAAATAATGTTTTTGGGATGATTGGTTAATTTATATGAGTTAGTGGTTGACCAATATAAGAAACAGTTGCTAAATATTGTAGGAAAATCCCGGTGTGTGCATCACATATAAACGGTGCGGAAAAACAAAAATTTTTATTCCGGGACCTTCCTGAAAGTCATGATCTATGTGTTTATATAACAAAGTCAAACCATAACGACCAAAGGAGACCGTCTCTAACGGTATCCACGCAGAGGTCGGAGAAACTAACCGGGGCAAACCCTTTGACCCGGGAATAGCTAGAATAAAGTGAAGACTGCTAGATCTTACCTTATTCTTGGAGAGCTCAAGGAGAAGAAGCTTGGAGAAGAAGATGATGCTTGGAGAAGATGATACTTGATCAAAGATGATGAAGAGAGTGTTAAAGGCTTAGGATTTTAAAAACCCTTTCTAAAACCCACGACATCAACACTTCAAGCCTCCTTAAGCCATTTGTCTTTAACTATTTAAAGACATTAAATGCTAAAGGGGAAAATCTTTCCACGTTGCTACTTGATTAGCTGTAGATTATCAAACATAATTAATTAGTAAGCCTCCTAGCAATCATGAACGATAATTATGATAATAAGCAAAAAAACAATAGAATTCAAAGTTGAAATTAAAGCCATAAATTCATTTAGATCTCACAGTTTTGATGTTCCGAGGTTTCAATTCCTTCGTGCAAGAATGAGATTAGCTACGTAGGGCTATAGAAGAAGCTCTAAGGTGTGAAAAAAGGAGAGACAAGCATGTGTTGTATGTGTGTGTGCATGGTTTTTTTTATGTCTTCCCCTCCTCTTTCAAGTAATAAAACCAGTAGATAGAAACCTAGAAAATCTCTTAAAGATATGTCGAATATTGTAACCACAATAAAATATCCAATTAAGGAAAATAATAATAATCCAAATAATAGTATTCTCGATTGAGGGAAGTGGCCTTTCAGTTGATATTTCACGTCGAAGTTGGCTTAGGATGCTTTCTTAATAATCTCCTTGATTATTGTGTGGCAATCTCGCGGATTTGGTTTGGATTAGTGCAACAATGTTCACTTCTGGGCTGATTTATGACCTATTCTAGTCAGAGTCACTAAAAATTCAAAACATAAAAGTTGTAGCTCTCTTTATGGGTTTTCAAACTCCACTTGAATAATCTCAATTGGTTTTTTCATTTGAAAGCTACGGCCCAAATACAATAATGAGTCAAAATTGTCCAAATTTGCAAAATTATTTCGTTTTGCTCCTTTTGCTTCCATAACACACCTAAATCAAAAAATACACATAATGAGTACTTTTTGGCCAGTAATAAACATAAAAGAATAAGGATTAGTAGAGAAAAATACAATACTATACTTCTTATCAATAGACTATCTAAATATGCCCGCTTGGAACACATTTCACTTTTAGCTCTGTTTATCAGCCACCGACAGATGGTCAAATCAAGGTAGTTAATTAAATAGTTGAGATTTACTTGCAATGTTTCACCAATTCAAATCCTATGGATTGAACAAAATGGGTAGCTTGGGTTGAATACTGTTACAACACGAGTTGGCATTCCACCCTTCGATGCATGTCATTTGAAGTAGTTTATGGCAAGCTACCGCCTTCAATTATGTCTTATGAACTCGGAATGACAAAAGTGCAAGCATTCGAGGATGTTCTCATAGAAAGGGATAGGATTGCTACGGAGTTGTGTCAAAGACTTTCACAAGTGCAGAATCGAATGAAACAAGTTTAGGACAAGAGACATAGGGAGAAGGAGTTTGAGATGGAAGATTTGGTGTATGTCAAGTTGCAACCATATCGTCAATTGTCGATTAGAAATCACAAGAAACAACAACTAGTAGCCAAATTTTATGGACCATTTCGAGTGCTTGATCGGATTAGGAAGGTTGCTTATAAGTTAGATTTGCCTTCTTCTAGTAAGATACACCTAATCTTCTATATCTTGGTACTTAAAAGATATATTGGAAATTTAGAGGTTACATTTGTTGATTTGTCTGAGTATGTTGAGATGGGAAATGTGACAACATCTTACTATTTTGAACAAACGTGGTTGTGGAAAAAACCAAGAGTTTTTTTATTTATTAGCAGGGTGAAACTGAGTCTAAAGCTAGCTGGGTATATCGGGTCTTTTTCAGTTAAGAATTCTAATTTTTCTACTGTTGAGGACAAAGAGTTTTTTAAGGGGTGAGGTATGTTACGTGTCCCAAATTTGTCCCTGGTTATCTCTACCTATTAGGAGTATTCTACTACATTAGGAGTTGATATTTTTCGATAAAGTAGGAGTTGTTATTATGTTAAATATTTATTATATTATTTAGTTAAATTAGGACTATTTGGTGTACGTAGGCTAGTGAATTAAAAATCTATTAAAAAGTATACTGCCTTGTTATATTTCTTTACTATACTTCCTATTATCATAGTTCCAGGAAAGCCTACGGGGCATGGACGAGGATGTGGCCAAGGCCGTGGAGCGATCGAGGCGCTTAACATACCCTTTCTAGTATATAGAATTTATAGGATTTGTCTAATTAATATAATTAAAGTTGCACTACATATATTTGTAGTTTAATGTCTAGACAGTATGTTTAATTATAATTAGTTTGTGATTAATTTAATAAAAATTAAAAAAAGCCATTTTCTTATACTCTTCTTCTCCGGTGTCCATAGCCTTTAATATTCAATTTCCTCGTGGATCCTCGCAACAAATGTTCATGGCTTTTAACTAATGAAGCCAATTGTAATTAGTCTATGGACCCTATTGTGAGGGGCCAGGGAGGTAAGTAGCTCAAAACATACCCCAACAACAATACACAATGATTCCTCCCCTTCACATAGATCGAGAAAGGATTTGGGCAATAATGGTTCTTCCAATAAATATGTACAAGTGAATTTAAGTACATGACAGCAACATGAACATGGGGTGTCACGAGCGTAGGATTCACGTTTGCGTGGGAACAGGGAAATCTATGCTTCTAGAATGATGTTTTTCTTTTTTTCTTTTTTCTTTTATGTTATCCGGAAACCTTCAACGTGACGTTAACGGTGAGGAATCTAATTAAAGAAGAAGCTTTTTGTGCATGGTGGAGCTGCTCGTTAACTTCTCCCTTTAGTTTAGATGTTTTCTATAGTCCGGTAGTTGTCACCACAGGTTATTATGTGAAGGACTTTACGTAAATTTGTGTTTATTAACAAACCTGATTGATTTAAACATCTCTCCTTACAAAGTTGGAATTTTGAGCGAGGGCAGATGCTGAAAGTTCCACACCTCTAACTTTGGAAATGTTCAAAGCGTATTTGGTGAGTATTGAAGAAGATGGAGAGGAACTCCAGAAAACAATGTGGTATAATTATACTCTTCTACTTTTCAATGTAATATATTTCCACTCACTTTCCACAAAAGTAATTGCTTTCAGTTTACAATCATAGCTAATACCCTATAATATGGCATCACAGGCCATGCTTGACGTCAACTTCAATTTACAATTGCCATATTCTTAATCTCAGACGATAAAGCAACGAAGGGTATTGCCTTTTTCTTTTTTCTTTTATCTCTGACATGCTCTTACCTCACTTCAATGTATTATTGCCTTTTTTTTCTACGGAAGCATCATGTTTTTTTCTTTTGAAGTTATGGGTTTATGGACCAGGCATGCATTCCACCTATATTACCACTCTTGTTCGAGAAGTGTTAGACAACTTGTAAAAGTTATTCATTACAGATATAGCATTACCTTGAAGGAGTATTGCATGAAGAACTTGTGAAGGCTATAGTGAATTTGATAATAGATTAAAAATTCAAATGTTCATGAATTCAACTAAAGGACTTCGCTTAATTTCCACAAGCCTTTAATGTCTCGAAATTTAAACATTTTATCTCTATATATTAATTGGTGATGTTCAGATTATATTGTATAAAAGAAAAGGTCTGGAACCTCTCATATATTTAACAATTACCTGGAAGTTACAATTTCAGTCCCCATTATGACTATTCATTTCGTAAATACCCCACTTGCTTCGATTGTTATTATCATTCTTAGAATTTAAGGAAGAAAGTCAAGAATGGCAGCTCCAGATTCCAACACTCCTTTGTCAGGGGCCAAATGTTGACCTTCCATATTTTTTTTGGAGATCTTGCCACTAAATAGGGAATCGTATTTAAAAATATCTTTTGACTTTGTATTGGTTGTTTCCTTTTTTTTTTGATGTTCTTTAGTAAGAATTATATCTATAATCTTAATCTCGGTCTGTTTTGGACCACAATTTTGGGGGTGAAGAGCGAGTCAAGGACACCTTTAAAATGAATCGAGAACGAGAATGTGAAATTCAAAATCTTAAATTACATATCATACCCAATTTCAAGAAATAATTTCATTTTGTATTCTTTATATTATACTATATTATAATTTATGGCTTATTAGCACTTTGAAAACACCGTAAACGAGGTGGTGAAAGCCTCTGGATGTTTGCAGCTACAGCATTGACTTTATATGCCAAACGTGTAGGCGCTAATTACAGCTATTGATTTGTCACTAAAAAGCCAAAACCCTTGTTCCAAACGTCATTTTGTCTTCACAATCAAGCGACACCCTTTTCATGCAACATACTATTTGGTGGATTGGTCGATGGTACTGTTTTAAAACTAGAGATGGGTATAAATAAATAAATAAATAAATTTACTGGCTTCCAGACAGAAACCTAAAGAGAGAAGGGTCATTAAGCATATCAACTAAACAGATAAAGACATCGTAAATAAGTAAAAGTCAAGTCTTAGGAAAGCTTTAGGAGACTGTACTTTTCAACGATACGAGAAAGCCAAAGTCTTTGAATATTAGATTACGCACGCATACACATAACAAAGGAATACAAAGATGCCGTACACGATTATATCAAAATTAATACTCTATAAATTGTGTGTATAAATTAAGAAGTGGAATTTAATTGAGGAAGGTGGATGGGAGTCCAACGAAGGAAGACGCCAACGCAACAAGAATTGTAAGGGAGAGCGCAGTGCCAGCGACGACCGTCTGTCTAATAATTTTAACAAAAGATCTCGCCCTTTAATGGAGCATTGTATTCCACGAGGACTCTCTCTAATTATCAGAAAATTAGCTCCCGACTCAAGCCTGCTTCTTTTTTGTCAGTAACTTTACTCTTTTTACTCTCTCTCTCTCTCTCTCTCGCCCTCTCGTGGCTGTCTACATGACCGGGTCGGCTAGACTACGATAATTTGAGAGTATGTTTGTGTAGAAAGCGCTCTGGTTTTGCTGTATGTGAACCCCTTTTCACAATTTTGGGGCTCTCTTTCTCTACAGCTTCTGGAAGTGTAAGAATGGCTGAGTTTGTATACGTAGTTAACAAGGTGCTGACACGAATCCTTAATACTTCTGTTTCATTCTAGCTTTCTTATCTTTATTTTTTGGAGTAAAGCAATGGGTATTTTGTTAAATGCCAATATTTTCCTTGGTAGGTGGTCTTATGTGCTTGTGTTTAAGTTCACCCGGCTTTAAAGGACAGTACTTTGTTTTCCCTTTTGTTATAGCGGTTTAATGTGTCGCAAAAACTGTTGTCTTGCAACTATTCTTATGTTGTCCTAGATTGGTGAGCGTGGAAGCTGTTCTAAATGGATTTTATTTGCTTAGATGTGTTCGTGTTCCGATCTGGGTTTGATCGAGTTTCATCGTCGTTGATATTCGTAATTAGTGAGCTTATGTTGTTGGCATTCATTCTTCAGCTTATGGCTGTTTCATTCACAGTTTCCATTCCTAAAAATATGAAAAGAAAATAACTTCACCTTCTATTTGTTTTTGATTGTCATTGGCCGACCTTGTCGGAAGGCACGTGGAGGAAGGGTTGAAGAGGACGTGGGTCTCTGTCTTCTGCACCTTATTGCAATTTCTTTGATCTTTGTTTTCTCTTGAAGTTAATTAGTTTCGGTTTTAAACATTTTCGCCCATAAAACCTATTTTTGCTCTATTCTACTTTGATTTAGAACTATTTGACGTTATACCAAGTTTGTAGTATTTCTAAATTCCCCCATTAATAACATCTCCCCGTATTTTGTGTTCCAGGGTACGGTAATCATAAAGCCTCCTAAGAAATCTTCGATTTTGTTAAGGATGATAGTTTTGATGTTCACAATGGTTTGCGGGGTTTATGCGTGCTTTGTTTGTCTGAAGCAAATAAGTACACAAAGTAAAATAGACATCGAAGATATCCAAGTCATTGATGGGCCAACTCCTGATCCTGAACCTCTACGATTACAAATTCCTGGGGCACATTACCCTGATCCTAAAACTTTTAACAGGTAATTTAGAACTTCAGTTCTTTGGCTTTGAGCTTGAATTTTGATAAGACATACTTGAATTTTTGTATTTGGCACAACTGTCAGGTCTGAGTGCCAGCATAATCCTGTACAATACTTTGCAATATTATCAATGCAAAGATCTGGAAGTGGATGGTTTGAGACCTTGTTGAATAGTCATGTTAATGTGAGCTCAAATGGGGAGATATTCTCTGTTTTAGACAGGAGGAAGAATAGTTCCTCCATTCAACAGGTTCTGGATAAGGTCTACAACCTAGACTGGTTCACCAGTGCTTCCAAGAATGAATGCTCTGCGGCATTCGGCTTCAAGTGGATGCTTAATCAGGTAGTGTAAACTGTTCATGTTTTAGTTCATATTTTATATATGCCAGTATTGAGAAAACTATCTGGTTCAAATGCTGCAGGGGATAGTAAAGAAGAAAATTTGGTGACAATAATGCCAAGGTTTTAGCCAGAGTTTTGTACTACTCTCAATTTCTATAGTATCCTATATGCTTCCTGCCCGAGCTTGTTTTAGCAAATAAGCCTCCCTTTTATTGACAAGGAAACTGTAATGCTCTTTGTAGTACAATCGCTTTCTGTGGAATTAAATATGACTAGAATCTGCTGCTTCTGCCAATTCTTGAACTGACTTCACCTCTCCTCTTTGAACTCTTTCATGTATATCTTGCTATACTAGCTTAACCTTAATCCATAGCCTAGTGTTCACATCACAAGGATAGTTGAACTTCAGATATAATTGATGATGAAATCAAATTACCAACTTTTGAGGATATGATTTTGCAACATGTAAATTGTCTATTCTATGCAATTTAATCCGGGCCTCTGATGTAAAATTGGTTTAATGTTTTCGATTCAACAGATTTTAGCTGGTTCATGGTAAGCAGGTGCATTTGAGTATCTCTGTTGCAATTGCAGGATATCTAATCAATTAAACCACTCAAAAGAACATTTTTTAGATATGCTCTTAATTGTACAAATGAATGCACCAGGCAATATATGAATTATACTTTTCTGTTTTTAGATGTTGTCTAACGATCTCATTAGCAAACACTACAGGGCCAATTTGTAATTTTACTCAAAAATACACTCTTGAGTTCTAGTGCATTTTCTTAAAACATATTGTTTCTATGATTGAAGGAGAGGTTAGACTTTTGATTCTTTGTACTGGAAATTGTCAGATGTTATTAGCCTCTAATGATTTCATGGCTTATGCAGGGAGTAATGGTGCATCACAAGGACATTGTAGACTACTTCAACCGCAGAGACGTATCAGTAATATTTCTTTTCAGGAGAAATCTATTACGTCGTATGGTGTCAGTTCTTGCAAATTCATATGATCGATATGCTAAACTATTGAATGGGACACACAAGTCCCATGTTCATTCAGATGAAGAGGTATCCCCGCATTCCTTCATTTTAAACTCTTTAATCTCTCATGAAAAAGAAAAAATTAGTTCTTTAATGTGTAGCTGTATTTTCGTTTCGCAGGCTAAAACACTGTCAAAGTACAAACCTAAAATAAATTCTACGTTATTGATAGATGATCTGAAGAAAGCAGATATAATGGCTGCAAGAGCTTTAGAATACTTCAATAGCACTCGGCACATTGTCTTGTACTATGAGGATCTTGTTACAAATCGTACGGTAAGTCCTGATTGGTGTATGAACAATCAACCATATCAATTTTCTTAATCATGAAGTTGGCTGCTCCATTATATGTCATTGTACTTCATGCAATCTGAATGTGCACTGTTCACCAATTTTTGATGCAGAAACTTCAGGATGTTCAAGAATTTCTCAGGTTACCGAAGATGGAGCTAACAAGCCGTCAGGTTAAAATACATAAAGGTTCATTGTCAGAATTTGTTGAGAACTGGGAGGATGTCTTCAAGAAACTTAATGGATCAGAGTACGAGAGTTTCCTCCAAGCTGACTATTAGAGTTGGTGAATCTGCTAATTTTGGCACAATGTGAATATGGAGTCAACTAACTTATGCAACAACCAGTCGGTTCAAAGCTATACCCATTCTTGTCAACTAGTTGTTGGTCCCTATACACAAAAAATCCTGTTTAGCGTCTTGTTGATCATGTATACAAGCAATCTAGCCTTACATTAACCAATCCCAAGTAATTGTTCCATAAGCTGCCCTGTTTCTTAATCTTCTATTCTTTTTTGAGTGACTAATTTGAAGCTGGTCAATTTTGTTCTGTAAGATGCAGTCATGTTTCAAGTACCGATTGAATGAAAAATTTCAATCTTTCAGCAACTTTAGCAGTGACTACTATAGTATTGCGCTCTGTCACTTGTTCGAAAACTTGGTGGTAAGTTACCTCTTGACTTTTGAGTATTTATTAACGACAATAGCTGTTTACAGTTTGAGATAATATGGTAAAGCTCTACAATTTTATTATTCTTATTAATTATTAATTATTATTATAAGTTTTCTACTTATTATTAATCTTATTAATTATTTTACTCTTATTTTTATTATTAAATTCCTTATTATTATTAATTTTCTTCTTCTTCTATTTTTTATTATTATTATAAAAAAATAAATTTCTTCTTATTATTATTATAAAACTAAATTCTTATTATTCTTATTATCATTATTATAAAAATTAATTTTCTTCTTATTATTAGTATTATTAAATTTATTATTATTAATATTAATTATTATTATAAATTTTCTATTTATTATTATTAATTTTATCAATTATTTTTATTACTCCGAGAAGAAGTGGGAGAAGGATAAAGTAGTGTTGAATAAGAATAGTAATTCTTGGAATAGATAAAAATAAGTAAGGATTAGTATTAGCTATTTTTCAAACTTACGTAATATATATCCTTAATGATTAGTTATTTTGTATTTGTTTCTAACCAAAAACAAATTTAAGGAATGGAATAAAAATATGCTAAGAACAGAATAACTGTTCTGTTTAACCAAACGTACCATTATAATTTTGGCGTGACGAAATATTTGTCGATAACTAATATTTATGAGTTGCAAATAACTAATTAATATTCATGAGGAGGAAAGTAACTATTTTTATTTATTAAGGATCCTTTTTATCTTTTCACGTAGAGTTCTGAATTTATAATTTTACGCTATGGACTGTAAGCCCATACCAAAAGCTGAAATGAGTTTTCGGCCGCTAATAACTTGAGGGGTTAACCCAACACTTCAACAGGCCACATGCCTAAGCAGTAAGCATGCGCAGGTTTGGTTGGAAAGCTGACACTGTCACTGTCTCAGTCCGGATCGTCTGTCTATCTTTATCCTGTCTAACTCTGTCGAATATTAAAACGGTGCCGTTTCCTTTACAAAATTTACAAACGTTCCGTAAAAGCCAGAGCTGCCTGTGGGACACACCCACAGGCGCCGTTTGCGAAGCCATATGAAAAT
>JAJMLV010000228.1:61774661-61785826 GCA_027123465.1 Erythroxylum coca | reverse complement strand
TATCCTGGTTCACCCCAAACCGTGGGCTACGTCCAGTCCTCAGAACTCGTCTAACACAAGAAAATTAAAAGATAAGGGTTAGAGAATAGACGCTGCGATTTTATACTAGTTCATCCCAAACCTTGGACTACGTCCAGTCCCTAGAGTTTTTCTGAGATTTTACTATTCTTGTCAACTTTACAAATATTCTTTCAACACGTAAAGTCTCTTCAGGTCTCTCTCACAAAATATTCTTTATCAGCTATATTAGCCTCTCTAGGCTTTAGCCTTCCTTTCTATCACTAAGAAAAATATTTTTGAGCTTTCACGTTATAGATGTCTTTTCTCACTTCTTTTACACTTTGAATACAGATTTTTTGCTAATGTCAAAATATTCAAGGTAATTCTCTATCTCTATCTATTTGTAGTTTTCGACAAGAACTAATATTTATAGCCTAAGTTTCCAACTATCTTCTTGATAACTGCTTATTGAATCTTCTTGAAACAGTTATTAGTTGAGTTCTATAACTAACTCCAACTAATTAACTTATTGACGTTCTAGAATATCTTTCTTTTGTATCGTCTGGAATAACGCTTCTTTTGTTACTACATTTCATCTGTTATTCCACTTCGTCTTATGCTTCGTCTTCGTCTTATGTTGCTGTGCTTCGTCTTATGCTTCGACTTTGTCTTATGTTGCCTAAGTGTTTCTTACACTTATCTGCACACTTAACAAACTCATCAAAATAATTCATATATTTCTAAGATTATTATTATTTGATTATCATCAAAATTAATAGAAGTGAAGTCCTTTTGACTTAACAGAAGATACTTGCAGAGAAGAATCTATGTCCAACTCTCACAAAGGTATCACTACCCTTCTGTCAGCATTACATTGTGAATAAGCAACATCGGTTGAAGTTTAACACATCAAAGTTCAGAAGAAAAAAATTCTAGAATTGATTCACTATGATGTATGGCAAGCACCAGTTACGTCCTTAGGAGGAACAAATTTCTTTGTATAATTCATTGATGATTATTGGAGGAGATGTTAGGTGTTTCCTACTAAGAGGAAGGTAGGTGTGTTTCAAACTTTCAAAATTTACAAAGCACATGTGGAACTCGAATCTAGTAAGAAGATCAAGTGTTTATGCTCAGATAATGGAGGCGAATATACTGGGAAAGAATTTGATGAATTTTGCAAGCAAGAAGGCATCAAAAGGTAGTTCATGATGACATACACTCCTTAACAAAATGGAGTAGTAGAGCAGATAAATAGAACTCTATTGAAAAGAACAAAAGCGATATTGAGAACTGCAAGCTTAGATAAGAAATTCAGGGTAGAAGCAGTGAATACTGCTGTAATGTGGTGAATCGAACTCCATCAACTACAATTGAGTTGAAAACACTGATGGAGATGTGGACTGATAAACCATTGGATTATTCCAACCTCCATATATTTGGAAGTCCGACCTATATGATGTTTAATGCCTAAGAAACTACAAAATTGGATACAAAATTTAGAAGATGCATTTGCTTAAGGTAGGCCGAAGGTGTGAAGGGGTATCATCTGTGGGATCCCACTGCTCACAAGATTGTTATCAATAGGAATGTTATCTTCATGGAAGATAAGGATCAAGAGCAAGTAGCAAATGTTGGCACTGTCCTAGAGAATCTAGAAACTACAACAATACAAGTGGATAGGGAAGTTGATCAAAATGATTTTTCTAAAGTTGCACCAGAGCATGACGAGTTAGAGCCATTTGAATACGATGCTTCAAATACTTGGAGACCAACTCGCATAAGAAGAGCATCGAGCTGGCACTCAGATTATATTATGGAGAGCAATATTGTATGCTGTCTTTTAATTGAGGATGGAGAGCTATCAACTCTTTAAGAAGTAATGAATAGTTTGGATGCATCTCAGTGGATGGCAGCAATATAGGAATAAATTGAAGCTTTATATAAGAATAAGACATGGGAGCTGGTATTATTATCACAAAGAAGAAAACCTATTGGAAATAAATGGGTTTACAAGATCAAGAGGAGTGGTGACGATCAAGTAGAGCAATGTCGTGCGAGAATGGTGGTAAAAGGATATGCTTAGAAAGAAGGTATTGATTTTAACGAAATATTTTTTCCTGTGGTTCGACTAATTACAATTCGAATAGTTCTAGCAATGTGTACTAAATTTGACTTGTATCTTGCGTAGTTAGATGTGAAAAATGTTTTTTTATGAAGATCTTAAAGAAGAAATTTATATACTCCAACCAAAAGGTTTTGAAGAAAAAGGGAAAGAGAACTTGGTTTGCAGGTTGAACAAATATCTTTATGCTTTAAAACAAGCGTCGGGATGTTGGTGTAAAAGATTTTATTCTTTCATCATGAGCTTTGGATATAACAGATTGAACGCAGACTCTTGTGCATATTTCAAGAGGTTTGAGAAAGATGATTTTATAGTCTGGCTGTTGTATGTAGATGACATATTGGTAGTAGGCCCCAATAATGATCGTATCAAAGAATTGAAGGCACAGTTGGTTAGGGAATTTGAAATGAAGGACATGAGATTAGCAAACAAGATTCTAGGGATGAAAATTTATCGAGACAAAAATAATAGGAAGATTTGGCTTTCTCAAAAGAATTATTTGAAGAAGATCTTGTGACAATTCAACATGCAAGATTGTAAGTCAATTTATACCTCTCTTCCTGTTAATTTCAAGTTATCCTCAAATATGAGTCCTAGCAATGAAGAAGAGAAGATGGAGATGTCTCAAGTACCGTATGCATCAGCGGCGAAAAGCTTAATATTCACTATGATTTATACAAGGCCAGACATTGCACATGCAGTGGCAGTAGTTAGTAGATACATGACGAATCCAGGTCGAGAGCATTGGAATGCTATTAAAAGGATTATCAGATATATCAAAAGAACCTCATATGTTGTATTATGTTATGGAGGATCAAATTTTACTATCAAAGGATATGTTGATGCTGATTATTCAGGTGATCTTGATAAAAGTAAATCCACTATAGGATATGTGTTTACATTAGTTAAAGGAGTCGTGAGCTAGGTTTTAAAACTGTAGTCAGTTTTGACTACGTCAATGACAGAAGTAGAATATGTAGCAGCTATACAAGCTATTAAAGAAATAGTGTGGTTGAAGATGTTATTGAAAGAACTTGGGATTAAACAAGAGAATATTACTCTGTATTATGATAGTCAGAGTGCTTTGCATCTTGCAAAAAATCTAAGATTTTATTCAAAGACAAAGCACATTTGAGTTTAGTATCATTTCGTTCGTGAGAAAGTGGAAGAAGGAACAGTGAACATGCAGAAAATTCAAACAATGGATAACTTGACAGATTTTATGATAAAAGCAATCAATGGTAACAAGTTTATATGATGTCTATCTTCATATGGCCTGATAGAGACGTAAACAACATAAAGCGGCAAGGTAGAAAAGAATGGTGTGAAGATATGATTAATTATCAATCAAATCTTCAAGTGGGAGAATTGCCAACAATCGTGGTTGTCAACAATTGTTGACATTCGGTGCCTATCATGCCCAATACCACCAAAGGCATTTCTGTCTATAAAAAGGTAGAAGTAGCATGAAGAATTTCACAGTAAGCAGAGAAAAGAAGAGAGGAGTGAGGTGATAGAGAAAAGAAAGAAAAAGAGAGAAAAAATATTATGTGTATTTTTTGATCTAGTTTCTTCTCGTAATTTTCTAGTTTTTTTTCAGTGGTAAAAGTCTTCTATCCTTGTCCGTAGCTTTTATCCTAATTTGAGGGTTTTCTACATAAAATCTATATGTTCATTATTATTCCTTTAATCCTATTTAGCTGTGAACCTACTCTAATTCGTTCAGTTTTCACAACATTATCCACTTAGATAATTTGTTCTGCCTTATAAATTCTGTTACAGAGGTCAAATTGAGTGGATTCGATATAAGAATGTGGTTCCTGGAAATGACCCTTTTACTGCCGCATAGCTTGCTCCAGTGACGTTGTATACTTGTCGACTTGGAGTGAGACATGTTTGCCTTAAGCTCGTTGATTTCTCAATCTTAGTTTTGATTGCGAATGATTCTTCCATCCTTACGTAATTCATGTCCCCTTGCAGTTATTTGACAAAAGCCACAGGTGCTCTTCGTGTTTCGAAACCAAACAATAAGGCTGAAGTGTTTGGGCATCCCGACAGTTATATACCTGCTAATCCAGAGTTTTGAGAAGTCCTGAGATAAGAGAAATGGACAAAGAAAAAGAAGGAATGTAGAAGTAACTTATTTGTTATAGCTTGAAAATTGTTTGCCTTGAGAGGTGTACAACTACGCTCACAACAGTTGTTAACAACAGCCGTAACTCTCTTAAAGAAATTCACGTTATTAGGAATATGGTGGGCTCTTTTTTTTTTTTGGTAAATCAGAGAAAAATTTAATAAATGAACAAAATATATACAGAAAAGTCCACTGACACTGCTGCTAAATACTCCGCCAGTCAAGCCTCAAGGCTACCAATAATAAACTAGGAAATACAGCAACTGGGGAAAATGCAACCCGAAACCCACTTAATAATTACATCAATATCACCAAGAAACCAAGCAGAAACTCAAGCAGATAAGGTCAAATAGAAAGCCTAACTGAGACACTCCAACCCTAAGTTACCAACCCTAAATTAGTAAATTTTTAGAAACAGTTTCTCTACAAATTAGGTAAAGTTAAGTATTACTGAATTTTTTTAGACTTTGCTTATCTGTAAAAGTTTTATTAAGTTGTAAAAAAAATCTAATATAATAAACTCCATTGACCCTTTTGAACTATTTCATGACAAAGTGTATCAACCGTCCAAATTGATTATCTTAGTCCACGAATTTCTAATATGAAGTTATTAGCGGTGAGGAATGTCACTGGACATACTTTTTAGGCTTATAAGTGCCTTCCTGGAAATCAGACCTCAGCATCTATTTGGTAGCTGGCATCTTGTGTTAGTCCCAAGTAAGCACATCCTCCAGTAACTACAATTTCCTACAACTTGAATTATTATTCTTCAGCCATCTCAAACTATCATACATTCAACCCTTGAGTTTCTTCTCTTGTCCAATAGTTACGAACTATCTTGTTTTGCAATGGCACAAACCCTAAATATTTGCACATATGCTACTCTTTTTGCACTAATCATCTCCATTCATTTTCCAATAACTGAAGGAAGGAAAATCAAAACAATGAAAAAGCATGAGGTTGCAGCCATCAAAGAGCACTCACAAAGGCACAACAGAAGCAATACTGTCAACTTGCAACATAAAAATGCGGAAGAAAATGCAGAAAGTTCTCAACCTGCTATAGCCACAAATCCCATTACTCCTAGTGACCACCGATCCTTGGCAGGGAAACAAGAGTTGTTCCCAAGAATAACCCAAATTTCTAGCCCTGTCTCAAGTGAGTCTACTTCAGAGTATGAACAGAATGATTTCAGGCCAACAACACCAGGCATTAGCCCAGGTGTTGGCCATCCGTTAGAATCCGATGAAATTGACTCAAAGCTGGAATCATCAGCCACTTACTCCAGCATCAACCATTTTATTTCAGGACAAAATGATGAATTCCGTCCCACAAAATCTGGTCAAAGCGCCGGCGTTGGTCATGTTTTTCAAACCAAAATTGTAGAACCAAGGGAATAGACATAAACCTGAACATATCTTACTTCATTCGGAAACTATAAAAGTATCCTGTGTAAATTCTCCATTCCCAAAAAGAATAGTAACTGCCACAAAAATAACTGCCATCAAGATTGTGTATTTATGAATTTCCGCTATTTCAACCTGATGTAAGTATGTTAATTAGACTCTTCATCCGTGTGTAATCAGCTGTATTGTCGTAATAAGGATCTTTGCTACATTAGATATGTTTCATTATTCATTGATTCACAGTATTATTATTTTCTTTAACTACTTTGAAATTTGGATATATAAAATCTTCCGGCACTTTTAGCTGGTTTAGGTTCACTGACAGTGACATCTTTGCACCATCATTACAAAATCATTGCCACTACTGGCCGCTAAGTGCTGCTGACAAAAATTAAAAATAGTAGTTATGATTGAGTGCCATTTACAGTTGTGATTGAGTTCTGATTCTAAAAGACTAAACATATATATATATTTATTTGTCATATGATATTAAAATCTTGTAAAGCATATTCTGGGGCATCTTGCAGTGGCAGCTATCAGCTAGCAGCCAAAGTGCATTCCAATGCAAATGGTGAGGTTTAGTGGTGCATATTAAACCCTGAAAAAGGCCCAACCATCACTTTGGTTTATTTATATCTCTAGACTCCAGAATAGTGGCAAAGGGTAGGCCAAAAGAATCTCTCCGACCTTTTTGGGTCAGGTTTCGTTTATCTTCCCATATTATAAATGTAAATACAAAAGGAGGAAACATCACATGCAAGGATAATAAGTAGGAACTTCCTTCTTTTGATTATTAAATAAGAAATAAAGATTTTTTAAAAGAGTTTTGATGTCTTTGTATATGAACCATTAATACTCTAATGAAAGGAAATCGCTTGACTCTTAGTAATAGTTGATACATATAAGTAACATGCATACAGCATTACACCCTAAAAGTTGCATGAAAACTAAGATGTCATCACAACTCTTTGTCTGGGACCTTACCTTTTAAACAAATATTTTCTTATACACAGTTAGTGGACGTATTGCTGTCTTTAATTAGAATTCATGGGCCTGAGCATTTCATTTAATCATCTTGATCAAGTTTAGGTCAGTTCAGCAATGGAATCTTTCTTGGTTTGTGGGAAACTAATTTAAGGGCTTTTTACCTTTTTCTCTTTTGTTTGATTGTATGGAGAATTTAATCCTTCGTGTGCTTTGTTTTGAGCTTTTTAACAAACCCTTTGTTGTATTGACCTAATTTCTGAGTATCTTCGTAGTATCTTCCTTTTCTATATGTGGCAAGCCCTCCGTTGTCCTATATATAGCTCTTAAGCCCTTAAGCTCACTTAAGCTACATATTAGAGAAGTAGTTCGACAACTGAACCTTTTATAGCAAAATCTAGCTTCTAATCTATTAACCGTTTCCCTCAGTATGTCTAGAACAATTGTCTTCACTGCTTTTATCATTTTGCTGATGCTACTGTCACAAGATCTACTTTGCATTGAAGGAAGGCATTTGAAACAAAGAAAAGACAACTTGAAGTGCTCTAAATGTTCAAACACCTCCACTGGGAAGAACGTACTTGAAAAGATGGGAAGACAAACAATAAAAACAAATCGTCGAGGCCCCATTCACCGTGGAATCAAAGCAAGTCATCAACAATGTCTTGTAATAATGAAACTATAACTAAGAACATTTATGAACAATACACAAATATAAATTGAATATCATAATTATGATCTTATTATAATTTCAATTGCAGACTAATTATTCCAGAGATTTTACTTTTAATATTAAAAAAATAAATATAATTAACTTAATACATAAAGATAAACAAGTTTTTTTATTAATTAAATAATAATATCATACATCAAATTCCATCCAACTGATTGACTGTAAGGGCGTAAACTAATAATCTCTCACTTATACTAAAGCCAATGCCTATGTATCTGATACCATATCCATCTTTATGTCAATCATGTTTCTTTTGAGACAATGGCATATTGAGAGGATCTATAAAATTCTCTTAAGTAGGAACTCACATCAATACTATTTCTTTCCACTCAATATCTCCCTGATCAAATGAAACTTTCTTAAGTGACTATTGATGAGAGCTTGGTTCCTTTGGCTGTGCAATAGTACCATTATTGTCACAGTACAATACTGTCAGCTCAACAATGCTAGGAACTATTCCAAGTTTAGTGATGAACTTCTTGATTCAAACCGCTTACTTTGCCACATTTGACACTAAAATGTACTCTATCTCGGTCGTGGAATCTGCAATGGTTGGTTGTTTGTAACTCTTCCAACTTATTACACCATCGTTTATTATGAATATGTACCTTAACTGTGATCTACTATCATCATAATCTAACTGGAAATTAGCATCTAAATACTCTTGAATTCTCAATTCAGCTCCTCCATAGAAGAAAAAAATATCTTTAGTTTTTCTCAAGTTCTTTAAGATTTTTTTTATAGTCATCTAGTGACCCTCACCTAGATTGACTTGAAACCTACATATTATACTCAAAGCATAAAGACATCTGATCTAGTATATAGCATCACATACATGATTGATCTAATTGCCGAAGCATATGGAATATAATTTATTTTATCTCTCCCCTCTTGTGTCTTTGGACACATATTCTGTGAGAGAGAAATCTTGCGCAACATAGGTAAGAATCCTCTCTTGGAATTCTCCATGTTAAATGTCATTAGTACTTTATCTATGTACGTGAATTGGTACAATTCAAGTAACCTCTTTGATCCATTTCCACAGATCTTTGTTCCTAGAATATACGCATCTTCTCCCATATCCTTCATGGAGAAGTTCTTGGATAATCAAATCTTTATGGACTGAAGCATAGTTATTTCATTTCTAATTAACAATACGTCATCGACATATAGCACTAGGAAAATGACTGCACTCCTATTAACCTTTTTATAGACACATGGTTCATCTACATTTTTTATAAAATCAAACTCTTTGATTGTCTCATTAAAATTGATGTTCCAACTCTGTGATGCTTGCTTAAGTCCACAAATTGACCTTTTCAATTTGCAAAATTGATTAGGAAATCTCTTAGATTCAAAACCTTCATGTTGTGTTATATACACATCCTCCTGCAAATTTCTATTAAGAAATGTTGTTTTGATATCTATTTGCCATATTTCATAATTTTGATATGTGAACATAGCCAATAAGATCTTTATGGATTTTTGAATAGCTACCAGGAAAAATGTTTCAACAAAATCAACTCCTTGTTTTTATTTGTAACCTTAGTCACTAACCTCGCTTCACTAACCTCGCTTTGTACATATTTATATTACCATTCATGTCAGTTTTTCACTTAAAAACCCACTTAGATCCAATAGGTGCCATACCATCATGCGCATCCACTAAAGTCTAAACTTGGATAGTGTTCATGGATTTCATTTCAGATCTCATAGCCTTTTGCCATTTTAAAGAATCAACATTAAACATTGCTTCTTTGAAGGTAGTAGGCTCATCATGTATGAGTGATACATTATCCTTCCTCTACTCAATATGTAGATCTAATCTAATAGGGGACAATGTATCATATCAGTATGTCACGGACTATATGTCTTTGGAACCCACCCTCGGTTGTACATCATATCTATCAACTTGAGGTTCTTGTTCCATCTCGATGTGAATTTGTGGCTCTTGAACTTCTCTAAGTTCTACCTCACTCTCACTACTTTTTTTGAGAATAAATTCTCTTTCTAAAATCTTGAGACAAACAATTTTTACTTAAGAAGATGGTAAAATTGATGTCTAAAACTCTTTTTTAGATACCCCACAAATTTGTATTTATCTGATTAACTTAAAGCTTGTCAGATATAGCACGCTTCAAATAAGCATGACATCCCCAAATCTTTAAATGTGATAACCTTAGTCTTCTACTAATCCATATATCATATGGTATCTTGTCAACTAATTTAGATAGAATTCTGTTTAGAAGGTAAGCAGCAATTTCAATAGTATATCTCCAAAAGGAGATAGGAAGGACTGCATGACTCATCATGGAACATACCATGTCTAACAGAGTATGATTTCTCCTCTCAGATACTCTATTATGTAGTGGAGTTGTAGGATGAGTCCATTGTGAGAAAATCTCATTCTATTTTAAGTAACCAAAAAGATCGTGGTCTAAGTATTCACCACGTTGATCTGATCTAGGTGTCTTAATACTTTTGCTAGTTTGTTTCTCAACCTCAAGTCTAAATTCTTTGAACTTTTCAAATGATTCAAACTTTTGTTTCATAAAGTACACATAACCATATATAAAATGATCCATTTATAAATGTAATGAAATATGAGAATATACTTAGAGCACTAGTGGATATAGGCCCACATACATTGGAATGTATTAGCTCTAGTAAATCACTAGGATGTTGTCTATTTCCACTAAAGGGTAGTTTGGTTATCTTTCCCAACAAACAAGATTCACAAGTTTCATATGATTCATAATTAAAAGGATACAAATATCCTTCTTTATGTAACTTAGTGATTTTAGTTTCATTGAAATGACCTAACCTACAATGCCATAAATAAGATCGATTTTGGTCTTTTAACTTTCTTTTTTTGCTATTTATGTTAATAATCGACCTTTCAAGATCTAAGTCATATAAACCATTTGTAAGTAATCTAGATCTATAATAAATATCATATTTATGGAAAGAACAACTCTTATTCTTAATAATAAAGACAAATCCATTCAAATCTAAATAAGAAATATAAATGATGTTTCTTGTAATAATGGGAACATAATAACAGTTATTTAATTCTAGTATAAGACTAGAAGGAAAAGTTGAACTACAAATTCTTATAGCTAATGTAGTAACTCTTGCTCCATTACTAACTCACAGATCCACTTCGCCTTTCCTAGACAATCTACTTCATGGTAATGTCTGCATATTATTACAAATATGAGAATCACATCCGGTATTTAATACCCAAAAATGTGGAACAAAAGTAGAAAGATTGATCTCAATCATACACAGACCTGAAGAGACAACTTCTTTAAGCTTCTTATCTTTTAGGGTAGCAAGATAAGATGAGCAGTTCCTCTTCTAGTGTCCATTCACTCTGTAGTGAAAGCGTGTGTCCTTGTCATTACTCTTCTTCTTGACACCTCCTTTGTAACATCCCATTACTTGTGGGAGGGTTTGTTGGAACCCCTCCCGGACGAGTCACGTGTCCGACGTCCTACGTGACATCTGGACGCACAAAGCCACGAGGGAGGAATTCCTCACCACAGAAGAAACTCAATTTGAACTTACATTAATGTCCTCCGAACAAATCTTGTAAGATTCACCTTAATCCAAACGAGGTGATTCTTGATTTGAATTAAACTAGAGAAATAGGGATACAATTGTTATAAAGACATTGAATGTCAATTTTGGAATTAAGAATGTTAATTTCTGGATGGAAATAACGTGCTGGAAAATGTGTTAGAACATGAACATATCTGAAATGTTTTGAGCATAACTTTT
>JAJMLV010000228.1:61689893-61707529 GCA_027123465.1 Erythroxylum coca | reverse complement strand
CTTTTTGGGTCAGGTTTCGTTTATCTTCCCATATTATAAATGTAAATACAAAAGGGGAAAACATCACATGCAATTGTATAATAAGTAGGGACTTCCTTTTTATGAGTAAATAAAAAATAAAGATTTTTTAAGAGTTTCGAGGTGTTTGTGTATGAACCATTAATACTCTAATGAAAGGAAATCGCATGACTCTTAGTGATTGTTAATAAGTAACATGCATACACCATTACACCCTAAAAGATGCATGAAAACTAAGCTGTCATCACAATTCTTTGTCTGGGACCTTACCTTGTAAGCAAATATTTTCTTATACACAGTTAGTGGACGCATTAATTGCTGTCTTTAGAATTCATGCCTGAGCATTTCATTTAATCATCTTGATCAAGTTTAGGTCAGTTAAGCAATGGAATCTTCCTTGGTTTGTGGAAAACTAGTTTACGGGTTTTTACCTTTTCCTCTTTTGTTTGATTGTGTGGAGAATTTAATTCTTCGTGTGCTTTGCCTAGAGCTTTTTAACAAACCATTTGTTGTATTGACCTAATTTCTGAATATCTTCGTAGTATCGTCCTTTTCTATATATAGCAAGCCCTCCGTTGTCCTATATATATCTCTCTTAAGCCTTTAAGCTCACTTAAGCAACAGCCTAGAGAAATTGTTCGACAACAGAACCTTTTATAGCAAAATTTAGCGTCTAATCTGTTAATCGTTTCCTTCAGTATGTCCAGAACAATTGTCTTCACTGCTTTGATCATTTCACTAATGATACTGTCACAAGATCTTCTTTGCATTCAAGGAAGGCATTTGAAACAAAGAAAAGACGACATGAAGTGCTACAAGTGTACGAACTCCTCCAATATTGGGAAGAACGTACCTGCAAAGAAGGGAGGAGAAACAATAAAAGTAATTCGTCGAGGCCATATTCACCACGTAATCAAAGCTAATGAAGATAGCATAGACGCTTTTAGACCTACAACTCCAGGTCATAGTCCCGGTATTGGTCATTCCATTAATAACTAAGGGAACACACGAGTTGAGAATATTTCTGGCTCGTCGCAATTATGTATGTGTCATCAATTTGCTAGTAGTGTCGCGTGCATTTTCTGTAACTTTTGTTAATGTGGGTTGTGTATGTGCGTCCTCTTATTAATCAATAAGATAAATATATATTATATATTCAACAATATCAACGTATTACTAGATCTTTCCAGACTTCACTTATCATCTAGATTTTTTTAACTTGTACTTAAAATGTTTCACCAAATAGTGATGGTAACTAGGCTTGGCCCTTGCGGGCCCAACTAGAAGTTAATAAGCCCAATTTGGACCTAATTTGAGCCCGAGACATAATTGACCCTTATATACAAAACAACGTCATTTTGGCATTACAAATTAAATAAATTTTGGTCATTTTGAGTTGGACTCAGGCTCGAGTTGCCTTTAGCTTGATCAAGCTCGAGCTCGAGCTCCGGCCTATTGCTTCAGGCTAAATCAAGCTACGGGCCAGATCTGGGCCCTTAACCCATGTTCGAGCCCTACCCAACCTATTATCATCTATATCACTAAACATTTGTACTTTATCTTTAAAAAAGCTCTTTCTAATGGTCTGGGCCTAAGCCCATGCCTAAGCTCAACCTGGCCCATTTTCATTTCTATCACCAAATATTTATTATTTTTAATCTTTAGAAAGCTTTCTAATGATATAATTCTTTTGTTTACAACATACACATTTAACTAGGTAGTTTTTACAAATAGATTTATTCAAAGATATGTGGACACTTTTAATCACTTGATGCAATATAATCATGATAAAAAAAGTTTTTTAAAATTGTGACATCTCTAGATTTTTTTGTTTCTTCTTTTTAATATTTTAAAATTTAGAAACCTCCTAATTAAGACATGTTTATTGCTTGAGATTAATTAGTCATTATAGCATCCTTTTCGTTTCTCTACCCTTAAATTTACTAGCTTAAGATAATGTTGAAACAAGATTTAAGTAATTTGATTATAGATCATACTTGTTTGTGGCTTGTCCAAACAAATTTAAGTTGACTAGGTTGTGCAAGTATGATCGATCTAGCAATGGACAAACATTATAAATCCACATTGCAACAAAAGGGGCTTTTGACAACTAATGTTTTCATGCTAAAAGCCAAAAATTTGTCGTCAATACTTTCTAGCGATGACAAAAATTGGTCACACAAATTGTCATAAAATCGCGGAAGCAAAATATTATCAACGACGTTTTTTAAATATCGTCGCAAATCATATCTTGCTCTAATCTCAGATACGTTGCTAAAAGTGATAGCCGAAGAAAAGATAAATCGTCACTAAAGATACGGACGTTTTGTTTTCGTGGCTAAAAGTTATTAGCGACAATTTTTCAAAACGTATGTAAAACTTATTTATGACAGTTTTTGGAACGTAGCTAAAAAGGTTTGGCAACGATTACCAAACCTTTTTAGCTACGCTTTTTATTTATTTTTTAAAAGTTTTTATATAATTTTTAATTATTTTAAAAATGATTGTAGACGTTAAAACATAGCAAAAAAATTTTGGTGACGGTTTTTGTTTTTTTACTAAACAATCCTTCTAATAACTTTGTATTTAATTATAATTAATGGTAAGATTTTTAATCCATCTTATTGTTTGTAATATTTATAATTTTTTATTTATAATTAATTAAATGAAAATAAAATTAAAATAATTAAACATTAGAAGCATTTTTATATAAAAATTAAATGTTATTAAATGTTATTTACAAATGTTAACAAAAAACGTTATGTACAAATTAAAACTCATGCTCATCATCACTGCTACTTACATAATTTAGGAAAAGTATCTGTTTGATCATCTTTTTAAAATTGGTCAACTTTCGTTCAGTACGGTTTAATTTTTACTAATTATATTGTAACTGAGCCTTAAACAACTAGTTGTCCTCTTGAAGCGTTGTTACATATGCTAGTCGTGACAATGGTGAACCAATTAGCTTCGAGTTATGCCTAAGACCTTTGATATACCCTGATCTTATACTAAGGACATTGTTGCAAATCTCATCCATATTTGGCTCATTTTCGTTAGACAATGATCTTTGTAACAACTCTTACATCTTATTCTAAAATTTAAAAAATTATTAGTTAGTACTACATAAATAAACAAGTATAAAAATTAAAAAAAATTATATTTACATAATTATTTTGTGCTTTTTCAGAAGTGCAACCTTCACCTTCCTTGTAGTATGTGAGTTTATAGAGTGTGATCCTATCAGATTCTTCTCCATGTAGTTCCTTTTGACTCTGTTTTATGAAAAAAAAAAGGATTGAAACACAATAAATATTATTGTATTTATCGATATAATTATAATTTATAAATAAAGAACTTACAAATTCATTTTATACGACAACAAATGATTTGGAGCTTTAGTTGTGATGAGTTTTTTTTTTCTCTATTAGCCTCAGCTTTCTCACACTTTTTTAAAATAAAGAAAATAAATTGTCATTAAATTGTGAAACAAGACTAATTGAAGCAAATGTGAAGAGAAAAAAGACAAACCTTAACATTAGTAGAGGACCAATAATCACACCTTTGGAACCAATTTTCTGGAGTCACTCACTCAAAAACATGTCTCCTTGCCTCCTTATCCAAAGGAAAATATTTGTAGTATTTATGTAGTCGATAATGATGATCTTTGGCCCTTTGTTTCAACAGTGAACTCATACAACTTAATACTTCAGGCTTCTTAATATCAACGATATTGAGCTTCATATGTGAACAAGTAAAAGTGAAATTAGTCTTTAAATAAGTAAAAAATGCATACAATTAAATAAATTGAAAATTTACAGAAATTTTGTACATAGCATTCTGTAGCATGTTGTCTTCCTTCAACTACTTGGTATTTGAAGGCAAGACAATTCAATCATGATAATGACCCCTAACTCACTAGATAATTTTATTGATTAGAGCTTGTCAATAGGACAACTTTGTGAGGTATCAATATGAATGGACAACTTGTTGTTCATTGCAGCATTCATGTGTTATAAGTCAGAACCTTTAATGATACCTCTACCTCTTTTTCTAATGCTAGTATTGGAAACTGACCAAAAATTAATTATAACAAAAAAACGCATTAAACATGTAAAAATATATTTGAGGATAATTGTAATTATAGGCGGTAAAGATTTACAAACATGAAGATCTCTCAATACTAATTGAGGTAGATAGAGGTTGTTATTGACTAGCTTCATTGGTGGATGAACTCTGTTATTGTTGTTGGATAGGGTCAAATTGATCTGGTTGTTATAAGGAAGAACATCTCCGCTAGTTGCCACCTTCTTTCTCTTATTTTGTCCAGGTGTCATTATATTGAATATCTATAATGATTTCTCAATGATTTTTTTAATATAAAATATTATTAAATTATTTCTATATGATTTTCCAATATAAAATAAAAATAATTAGAATAACAACATAAAGAACTTGTCAAAATTTTCCTTAAATCATTTCAGAGCATTTGATAAAATGTTAACAAATCATAATCAAAGATGATTGGAACCAATGGCAACTTTAAGCATTTTTTTTCTTCTGAAAGTTAATCATTGTTCTTGTTACTTAGTTCTTCTACTACTAATCTTTTGTCCAATCTTTTGTAAAGGCTGCCAAGAACTTATTACTATTTTGTATTTGTTCTTGCTATAGAAATATATTATTCAATTTTTCAAAAAAAAGATGATGATTGGATCTTTGGCCCCACAGTTTGAATCACATTAGAAACATTTTTTATGTGTTTTGTTCATTACAAAGTTCATTATTTGTTAAAATAATTAATGTATAAATTCAAAACTTTACAAGTGTTGAATTTTCTATGTCTATAAATATCACATCTAACAAATATAAAGAAAATACGATTTGTTAAAAGAATTAATGTATAAATTCAAAACTTTACAAGTGTTGAATTTTCTATGTCTATAAATATCACATCTAACAAATATAGAGAAACTTTGAATCATATTTCAAAAATTAGCATTAATATGGTTATAGTTTCTTTCAATAAGGAATTTGTTACATATATTGGTACTACTATTACCAACTCTGTACAAAGTTTATTACATGCTTATAGGGTGAAAGTTAGTAAGGAAGTAAGCTTTCAATAATTTAGTGATGTGCATTTCATGCAAAGTAGGTATTTTTGCTTTAATCAACATAGTAATAAAAAGTGCTTAAACCAATATAGTTATAAGAAGTGATTTGATGATCTTGACTTATGAACAAAGTTATACATACTTCACAACATTTGAAAGATAAATGAATTAAACATAATGAAATACATTGTTTTTACAAAATGAAACATAATAAAATAGATTACTTTTACAAAATGAAGCAAAATGAAATACAAAAGAAGCATAATGAAATACAAAAAGAAGCATAATAAAGTACATTACTTTTACAAAAATGAAGCATAATGAAATAAAAAAGGAAGCACTATGGTACGTAGCATTGTTATACCATGTGAATCGAGAAATAATTGTCATGAATTTTTCACGGTAAGCCTCATGGGAGTTGCATTACAGGTTTCCAACCTATATACCATATTAAGGGTTTATTATGCAAAGGATTGTCTTAAACATCACGTTAATTTCTAATGTTAATACTAAGTTTGAATTAATCACATTAAAGTTCAAATGTTTATGTTTCAATTTAAACAAAACTCAAACATAAATACTTAGACTATTAAACCCTGATATAAAAACTTATCAATCATTCTAAGAAAATTGCAAAGTACAACACAAAATCGATCACATTGTAGACGTTACTTAGTTAAATGACTTACCTTGACAGACAGACAACCGCAAACTACGAAGAAGATGGACAAGGTTGGAAGATTATCGACGCTCTTCAACACAGAACACAACCTATAATAAAGACAATTTCGTATTTAACAGAATCCATGGGTTCATATAGTTTAAAAAGTTTAGAACAAGTTATAAAACTTTTATATTTTGAGTTTTTAAAGTAAAAGTAAAAAACACATTCTAAAATAGAATATTAGCAACCTACTCAAAATTTTCTTTTAAGTTTCTTGCAATCGTTTTTAACAAAAGGCGATTATAATCATTCTAAAGAAATTAAATCAAGAGATCATTATCATCATTATAAGATACCTTGTAAAGAAAAGCACAAGAGATTAAACAAAATAGAGCATAAGGAATGAAGGAAATGAAGAAGTTCAAAACATCAATAGAAAAATAAAAGAAATGAAAATGTCAAAGTATGAAGAATAAAGTACAAAAGGAAGGATTGCAACAGAAAATGAAAGGAAAAAAAAACTTGTTTTTGATTTTTAAACCATATATGATGATACATAAAAACTTGTTTTGGGTTTTTTAAACTAGTTGTGATAACTAGAATTAGGGTTTTAAACAAAATTTGTGTTTTTGCAACCTATTGTTTTTTCAATTTTTAAAATTTAAAAAAGTACAACATATTAAGACAAACATATTTTATTAATATAATTATTTTTTAAAAACTAAAATAAGAAACATAAAATATAATAAGAACCCTAAATTGATTTATGTGTACAAATTAATTGATTGATATTTCTTTTTTTTAATGGATTAAAAAGTATAGAAATAGAACCCTAATTCCTTGGGGTTTATGTGACTTTGTTTGCCATTTATTAATTACAAGTGTTGTGGGACTTTTTTAGGTGTAGAGGAATTAAATAAGAATGTTAAAGTCTTCGTACAACAGTTTAACTTAAGTTTACTAAAGTCTAATTGTTCACTAATAAATATGTTTATTTTACTAGTACTTTAGTGATCACTCGTATTTTCAACACACAAGTGTTTATTACAATTCAATCAAATAAAATGAACAAGAGAGATATGAAAAAGCCAACCTTTTGTTGATCTCTTCATATACTAAAATAGTACAAAAGACTCTAGTTACTTTCAACTTGAATTATTTTCCAACAAAATATTCTGACTCCAAATTCTCAACAAAAAATTTCTTTGAAAGTTTTCAACTTTTTTTAACACACAATTGAATGTATAATATCATACAAATGAACTTACAAATAATGTCTTTATATAAGCTTACAAGAATTTATAAACCAAGTAAGCTAAACTAACCATTTTCTCTACTAACCCACTAAATTTGTAAAGAGTTGACATTTCTTCTACTAACTTCACTAATTAATAGAAAATTGTCTCCTTTAATCCACTAGCTCCACTAATAAATAAAAAATAATTATTATTATATAATCACATAAAAATAATAAATATATTATCAATCAATAATATTATATGTATTAGGATTAATTACAAAAAAATTCATCCAAGTTCTTTCTTTTATTTTTTCCCTTATTCTCCAACATTCTTCTCCTGTAATTTTCAAATACCTACCTCTAGTATTCACTATTCCCATTATTTTCCTTCATGCACTGAAAGATATTTTCTTTTATGGACTTGTCATATTTGTACTCTAAACATAATAATTGTTTCCTAAAGCTTGGATTTTGGAAATGTCTATAACATTAACTGTAGGATAGCCCATACGAATTTTGTGAATGTTTGAACACTCAAAGCATACCTGTGCTAGAAAATTCATTTCCTATCAAAGCAGAATAATAAATACATAAGAGGACTTTCATCGAAAACCTTATAGGCTTCAAAAATTAAACCCTAACTTATAACAAATAATTTGACTTCTCCCTTCCTTCACACATACAGACAACATTAACACTCCATTTATACAGAAACAACTCAAAGTATCACCCAAAAATTGGCCATTCATATACCATTTAACAACAATATTCAAAGCAGAAATAAAACCTAAAACAGAATGCTCAGGATAAGTGTACTTACCTCGATGATGATTGGACGACGACAAGACGATGAACCGACGATGAGAATCACGAACGAGTGGAGAGAATCACAAAGGTTCACCAAAAGATGTAGAACAAATTATTGGTAATCATCAACAACAAAGCTTAAGTGTACTTTATGACATTCAAGATAATAAGGTAGAATTTAGGAATTGTGGCAATTGACAATGTCTTTTTAGATATAATGACTGCATTATTATACAATTATTATTATGGAATAAAGAATCAAAATGGATGATGTGTTTGGATCTTTATTCTTAGTCTATGTAATTGTTTCAAAGTTAAATTGCCCTCATTAAGATGTATCAGTTGAAATTGAAGCAAAATTCTTTATGTTCTCCAAGCTTTAAGCTTTGTAATTACATGACAGTTCTTATGCAGGTATTGCCCATTACACATTCATGTTTAGATTTAGCTCTAATCTTAGGCAAAGTTTAGCTTTATTTCATAGCTCTTTCTCTCCCTCTCTCGCTTTTTCCGTCTCTTAAAGTTTGAATAATGAAGTTTGATAGACTTAATTGGGGATCATTTATTGAATAGTGACATAATGTGAATCTTCAATACTAGAAATGTATATGGAGTCTTTAGGTTATTGGGTTCCTCCCCTTACTTGTGGGATACACTGGGTCTCAGATTCCACTAATTGGATGCTACAACTATATAATCGCTTTCTTCTTGATCCAAAAACACCTAGAAGCTTTAGTTTTGAGGGCCAGAGATATCAGATGAAATAATTACACTTGAAACCAGGGAGTCTGTGAAATTAGTTGTGATTTTTGTCAGGACATAACAGATTCTACACTTGTGGTGTCAAACTTTGTAGGCTTGCCTAATAAGACAAATAATGGTTGCCCATTTTGGCCAACCATACCTTCAATCCATAGGCAGGAGATAAACAAAGAGAATGCATCCCTTTAGTAGAGAAGAGAGATGTAAGGTGAGAGAGAAAAGAAAGAGAAAGGGAGACAAAAATATTTTGTGTATTTTTGTGGGTTTAGTTTTTCTTTACAATTCTCCTTTTTTTTAAGTTGTAAATTCTTCTATCCTTATCCGTGATTTGTACCCTAATTTGGGAGTTTTTCACTTAAAATCTGTATTCATTAATATTCCTTTAGCTCTATTTAGCTATGAACTTGCTCTAATCTGGTCAATTTTTACAATAAGTGGTATCAGAACTAGTTGAGAAAATTATGACAAATTTTTTGGCGTAATCCATTCAGAGTTCGAGTGAGTACAGTAAAAGTTGGTGAACAGTAATCACAAAAGATTACAACTATTCATGCATTTATTTTTGCATTAAACAGTGTAGTTATTGTAATTCAAGTATAAAGTACTATTCACATATATGGTACTATTCATACATACACATATGGTACTATTCACTTATACGAAATTATTCATATGTACGGGTATTATTTATACATTTAGGTACTATTCATGTGAAATAGTGAGAGCCAAAATTCTGCTCGTGATAGAAGCAATGGTAGCAAAATTTGAGATTGAAAAGTTCAATGGGAGTAATTTCTTATTATGGAAGTTGAAGGTGAAGGCTATCTTGAGAAAAGATAACTATTTAACAGCCATCAACGAAAGGCCGACAACATTTACAAATGATAATAAGTGGAATGAGATAGATCGGAATGCTATTGCAAATCTTCATTTGGCACTAGCAGATGGGGTGTTGTTAAGCATAGAGGAGAAGAAGACGACAAAAGAGATTTGGAATCATCTCATAAAAATGTACAAGGCCAAACCACTCCATAACAAAAAAAATTTTGAAGAGAAAACTATCAATTTACACATGGCAGAATCCACTTCGATGACCGACCACTTAAATACTTTATTTTCCAAACTCACATCATTGGGGCACACAATAGAGGTAAGTGAACGTGTAAAAGTCTACCAGATTCGTATGATCAACTTGTTATCAATTTAATAAACAATACAGACACTCTAGTTTTTGACAATGTTGCAACCGCTATTCTGGAAGAAGAGAGTCGGCACAAAAGTAAGGAAGACAAGCTAGCAAATTCTCAACAAGCGGAGGCATAGCGGTGACGAGAGGAAGATCAATGGAATGTGGCCCAGGAGGGAGTCATAGTCATAGTAGATCAAAATCCAAGAGTAAGAAGAATTTTAAGTGCTACAATTGTGGCAAAAAAGGGCATCTGAAAAAAGATTGTCGGAATCCAAAGAAGAAAGATTCTATTCCTTAAGGAAATGCGGCAAATACTTTAAATGATGGAGGTGCAATGGAATGTGAAGCGGCAATGACTATTAGAAACAAGAAAAGATTTGTTGATAAATGGCTTCTCGATTTAATAGATACTTTTCATATGACCTATCGAAGAGAATGGTTCTATTAGTATGAATATATCTCTGAGGGATTTGTGTGCAACTGTAATGATCAAGCTTTGATGATCATTGGTATCAACACTGTCAAGTTGAAGATATATGATGCGACAACTTAAATTATTGAAAAAGTATGACATGCGAAAGGCATAAAGAAGAATTTATTATCTGTAGGATAACTGGATGATCTCGGTTTCAGATTTGAGATTCAAAACAAGATCATGAAAGTGATTAAAGGAGCGTTGGTATTTATGAAAGCAGAGAAGATTGTTGCAAATCTGTATATACTGAAGGGAGTAACTTTGCAAGAACGAGAGACATCCGTTGCGGTGACTAGTCCATATGACAAATCTACAATGGCATGGCATAAAAAGCTTATGCATATGTCGAAACAAGGAACAAAGATACTTGCAGAAAAGAATCTACTTTCAGGTCTCACAAAGATATCACTACCCTTCTGTGAGCATTGCATTGTGAGTAAGTAGCATCGATTGAAGTTCAAAACATCAAAGTTCATAAGCAAAAAAATTCTAGAATTGATTCACTTTGATGTATGGCAAGCACCAGTTATGTCCCTAGGAGAAGCAAATTTCTTTATATCATTCATTGATGATTATTCGAGGAGATGTTGGGTGTTTCCTATCAAGAAGAAGGCCGATGTGTTTCCAACTTTCAAATTTTACAAAGCGTGGGTGGAACTTGAATCTGGTAAGAAGATCAAGTGTTTGCATTCAGATAATGGAGGCAAATATACTAGTAAAGAATTGGATGAATTTTGTAAGCAAGAAGGCATTAAAAGGCAATTCACAACGGCGTACACTCCTTAACAAAATGGAGTAGCAAAGTGGATGAATAGAACTTTGTTAGAAAGAACAAGATGTGGAGAACTGCAAGCTTAGATAAGAAATTTTGGGCAGAAGCAGTCAATACCGCTTATTATGTGGTGATTCGAGCTCCATCAATTGCAATTGAATTGAAGACATCGATGAAGATGTGGAATGGTAAACTAGTGGATTATTTCAAACTCCATATATTTGGAAGTCCTGCCTATGTGATGTTCAATGCCTAAGAAACTACGAAGTTGGATCCAAAATCCAAAAGATGCATTTTCTTGGGATATTCTAAAGGAGTAAAGGGGTATCGTCTGTGGGATCCCACTGCCTACTGGCCATAAGACTATTATCAGCAGAGATGTTATTATCTTAAAAGATAATGATCAAGAGTAAATAGAAGATGTTAGCATTTTAAAAGAGAATTCAGAGACTACAAAAATACAGGTGGAAAGGGAATTTGATCAAAATGGTTATTCTGAAGCTGCATTGAAGCATGAGGAGTAAGAAATAGTCAAATATGATGTTTCAGACACTCGAAGATCAACTCACACATGAAGAGCATCCAGTTGGTACTCAGATTATATTATGGAGAGCAATATTGTATACTATCTTTTAACTGAGGACAGAGAGTCATCAACTCTTTAAGAAGCAATGAATAGTTCAGATGCATCTCATTGGATGGCAGCAATGCAGGAAGAAATTGAAACTCTACATAAGAATAAGACATGGGAGCTAGTATCACTACTACAAGGAAGAAAACCTATTGATAATAAATGGGTTTATAAGATCAAGAGAAGTGGTGACAATCAAATAGAGCGATATCATGCTAGATTGGTGGTAAAAGGATATGCTCAAAAGGAAGGAATTGACTTCAATGAAATATTTTCTCCTATGGTTCGACTCACCACAGTTCGAGTAGTCCTGGCAATGTGTGTTACATTTGACGTACATCTTAAGCAGTTAGATGTGAAAACTGCATTTCTTCATGGAGATCTTGAAGAAGAAATTTATATGCTCCAACCATAAGGTTTTGATGAAAAAAGGAAAGAGAACTTGGTTTACAAGTTGAACAAATCTCTGCATGGTTTAAAGTAGACGCCGAGGTGTTGGTATAAGAGATTTGATTCCTTCATCATAAACATTGTATATAGCAGACTAAATGTAGACCCTTGTGTATATTTCAAGAGGTTCGAAAAAGATGATTTTATAGTCTTGCTATTGTATGTAGACAACAAGTTGGTAGCAAGCCCCAATAATGATTGTATCAAAGAATTGAAGGCACAGTTAGCTAGGGAATTTGAAATGAAGGAATTGGGACCAACAAATAAGATTCTAGGGATGTAAATTCATCAGGAGATAAATAATAGGAAGATTTGGCTTTCTTAGAAGAATTATTTGAAGAAGATCTTATGACGATTCAACATGCAAGATTGTAAGTCAATTTATACCCCTCTTCCTATTAATTTCAAGTTATCCTCAAGTATGAGTCCTAGTAATGAAGAAGAGAGGATAAAAATGTTTCGAGTATCGTATGCTTCAGTAGTGGGAAGCTTAATGTTTGCTATAATTTGTACAAGACCAGACATTGCACATGCAGTGGGAGTAGTTAGTCGATACATGGTGAATCTTGGTCTAGAGCAATGGAATACTGTTAAGAGGACTCTCATGTATATCAAGGGAACCTCAGATGTTGTATTATGTTATGAAGGATTAGATTTTACTATCAGAGGATATGCTAACGTTGATCATGCAGGTGATCATGATAAAAGTAAATCCACTACAAGATATGCGTTTACACTAGCTAGAGGGGCTGTGAGCTGAGTTTCAAAACTATAGTCAGTTGTGCCTACGTCAACAATAGAAGCAGAATATATAGCAGAGATAGTGTGATTAAAGATGTTATTGAAAGAACATCGGAATAAATAAGAGAATATTACTCTATATTGTGATAGTCGGAATGCTTACATCTTGCAAAGAATCTAACATTTCATTCAAAGACAAAACACATTCGAGTTTAATATCACTTCGTTTGTGGGATAATGGAAGAAGGAATGGTGGACATGCAGAAAATTCATACACTGGATAACTTAGCAGATTTTATGACAAAAGCAAAAAATGTTAACAAGTTTATATGGTGTCGATCCTCAAATGGCTTGACAGAGACGTAAACAATATGAAGAAGCAAGATAGAAAGAATTGTGTGAAATATGATTGATTATCAATTAAATCTTCAAGTAGGAGAATTGTCAAACTTAATAGGCTTGGACAAATAATGGTTGGCCAATTTGGCAACCATACCTTCAATCTCCTGCATATAAATAAGCAGGAGATAAACAAAGAGAGTGCATCCCATTAGCAGGGAAGAGAGATGTGAGGTGAGAGAGAAAAGAAAGAGAAAGAGAGATAAAAATATTCTATATATTTTTGTGGGTCTAGTTTTTTTTTTGTAATTCTCCATTTTTTCAGTAGTAAAATTCTTCTATCTTTGCCCGTGATTTTTACCCTAATTTGGGAGTTTTTTACGTTAAATCTATGTGTTTATTACTGTTCCTTCAGTCCTATTTAACTACAAACCTGCTCTAATTCAGTCAATTTTTACAACATGCAATCATAGCAGCTAGACATGATATGCTTGAGAGTCTTCAATTTGGAACAAATGCATGTGAAATGATTAGTAGTGATACCATTAAAGCTATAGCACTCTGCTGCCCCCGGTTGAAGAAGCTTTAGATGTCTAGTGTTTATGAAATTAATGCAGATGCCATAAATGCGTTGGCTAGGAATTGTCAGCAACAACTAGTGGAGATTGCATTCTTGGAATCAGATGTAATTGACGAATTGGCATTAGGGAATCTAGCTTATGTATGATATCTACCGATTGCTTGGATAAGAAATCTGAAATGGGGTTTAGCATCGCAAGTTTGGAGTAAATTGCCCAATTTGAAGGGATTAGATATGTCCAAAACTGATATAAGTCTGAGTTTGGTTATGAAATTTTTGACATTGTCACAAAACTTAAAATTCTCATTTGCCTTGAACAACCCATAATTTGAAGCTAAAGTGAATATTAGAATGACATATCATCATAATGGTAAAGTATTGATCACAATCTTTAGTGACATTCTCAAGGCATTATCCTCATTATTCTCTCGCATTCGCTTTTGCATTCCATTGACACAACTTTTCCAACAAAAATTCACGATGTTAAGGTCAAACTCGGACAACAACATAAAGTCAGTAAAATATATCTCCAAGAACAAATAAATATAACATGCATTTGTGAACCAAAACATGAAAGACAACATCAAAATATCCATCATGTGCATTGAAAATATTATAAATGATTAAGGTCAGAATAAACAACATCAAAGCAACGAATCAAGAAAAGTTAAGTCTTCATTTAGTTGCTACTCAATCATCAACTAAGATACATATATCAAAAACAAATTGCAAAACAAGCAATAATGACCATCAATTCCATCCACAAAATATGTGACCAAAATACAAGAGAGGGATAAAGGACTGGATTTACTAAACTCCAGTGTCTAAAAGACACCAAGTCATCAAAATAGTCCTAAGATATAGTAACAATGACAGTATCATCTACTATTCCTTCGAAGACATCATAAATTCCAATATATTCTTATGTATATTGACTAGTGCACCAAGTAATGCCCTTACATAACTTTCTACAATTTTGAACCTTCCACTCATAACTCCACCAAATGATTATATAGTTCTTCTTTTGGAATCGGAAGTGGTTTAACCAACGGTGGTGTGGATTTTATAATGGCTTCAACAACTATGTTAAGTCCATCTTTGATGACATCTTCACTGTGATCAGAGGATGCCCTGTTTTTCCTTTTCCTAGATGTACTTGGGTTTACATTTTGAGACTGAGCTAGGATTCCCATTGGAGATTCAATACAATCACCATCCATCATCACATTGTCTTTGAAACTTAACTCATTATGAAACAACATTTCATCATTGTCTTCCATAATGTTCGAAAATCCACTTTTGACAAAAACGTGAACCTATTTCTTATCTCATGTGCTATTTCAACATGCTCCCCAGTTGCTCTATCAAGACCATAAATCTCCACCAACTTCTCATAGTTATGAATAGGTTTCTCTCTCCACTCATAGGCTTCTGGTTTAGCCTATTACAAAAAACAAGTTCATGAATTAAACAAATCATAATATATATTATATTTTCTTCCAACAAAATAATAAACAGGTTTACTTGGATCAAGCTCTACCACACTTCTGACTCAGCACTCTACATATTTGTTATAGGACTCTATGCAAATCCACTACCTCCATTTGAGAATAAATTAAAACATTTACTTCCTTTGCTCTTGATAATCTTGTTGTGATTTTTTATTTTTTCCTTATCGATTCCTTTATCAGCAATTTTTTTCTTTAGTTCAACTTCATTTGTGTCAAGTGCATGTCTTGTGAAAATCCTACCAACTTGATTGCCTAGTCGATGCTGGTGCAAGTATGCATCAACCAAGGCATCATCCATAGCTTGATTTCAAATATATGACTCTATTTAGGGTGGTATTCTGTGTGTTACAAATTCAACTACAAAGGTTGAACTTTATATCTAAAGCGTACACAATATTGAAGCTTCAAATCTTTCCTAATAATATAAAAGGCAGGAACAATTAAAAAATAAGTGAAAATAATGAATAAGAATTACAAAGAGACATTGCATGTGAAAGCGTTAACACTAATAAACAACGTCATATTTAAATAAAAGTATCCATTAAATATTTTAAAGCAATAAAAAATAATGGAAGACATAAATTTATTATGATTTAGCAATATCTACCCTAATGTGCAATCAACCTACATACGAGTAGTAATGTTATCTCTTATAATTTCCCCACTGTGTGCATCATCTTCATCATCATTTTCATATTCATCTTGATTATCATTTTCTCCTATATCATACTCTCAAGTAAGAAATGAATCTTCCAAATTTACACTAATTAAGTAATTGTACAAAATGACATAAGCCATAATAATTTTTTTAAGTCTAATGCTATATGTTGGTTCTATGGTGGATGATATAATAGGTAACCATTTTTTTCAACACATCAAATGCCTTTTCGATAACATTACACAACAATAAATGTCGATGATTGAATAATTCATAAGCATTTCGTGGAAGATTCCTTGAATATTCTGTCAAGTGATATCGTTCCCCTCTATACGGTGTAATAAGTCCACTTCTCAATATAAATCCAGCATCAATAAATAGTGTTTTCCTATGAAGAATAAAACTATATCAAAATGTAAGTTATGACATTTATTAACTAATAAGATTTGAGCCTTATTTTTACATTGGGGAATTTTAAGTTAATACTGCCTAGTTAGTGCACTTTTCATAATTTATGAATCGGATGTTGTTTCTTCCCATCTAACCAATACATATGTGAACTTCATATCAAAAGAACAAGCACATAACACATTTTGTGTTAGATAATCCTTTATCCCACGAAACCTAGGAGCATCTCGAGCAAGTACTTTGACATAGATATATATACCATCAATTGCTAACATAATCCTAACATTGAACTATATTATTATGAAACTTTATGTGTGTTTAATATAATTATACTAAGTTGAGAAAAGATAGTCACCTTAAAAATGGGTAGAATCCACTACTGTTCAATATTTTTTACGGGGTTTCTAATCTGTTAGATTGTGTTAGAAAGATGTCTTCTAGCTCTATAACTGCTTTCAAAACGCTATGAAAATGACAACTTACAATTTCCCCAAATCGACTCTAAAAGAATGCAATCTCCTTATTAGTAACATTATACCTTAATATCTATAGAAACTTCGCTTCTTGTTCTTCAACAGTTGCATTCATAGTAGGTCGAAGCACACCTTTTCCAACTAATAAATCACATAATCAACAAATGATTTAGGCTGTAGTCTAATTATATTTCTATCTTTGGAATGAAATAAAATTCTTCATATAATACTCTCCCTTGATTGAGATCTCTCCGATGGTGTAAGCATTTCAAGCTTGTCTTTTGCACATCTCTTTTGTAACACCTACCAATAGACCACAAGATAAGCAACATGAACAAGTGTTAATTGATGTATACGAATCAATTTTATAATTTGGTTATTCACTCGATTACCTTCACCGCTCATATCTAAAAAACAAAATTAGGAGTAGTTTTTAGATTGTGAAAATCAAAATAAAAAAATATAACGTAGATATGTCCATTTATATATGATGTTATAAAAACAACAAGAAGCATCGTTAAATGGAAGCTTCAAACTGAGGGAATTCTAAATCATTCCCGCACTACAATTTCAAGGAAAGTTACAACATAACAAAAAGAAAGAAGATAGTGAGACGGATTGAAAAACACCCCAAATATAGACAACACACAACATATAAAATGAATGAGCTACGAATAATAGACAAGGAGATATGGTAAGCACAGACAATAGAGTTAATGACGTTGATGTTAGATAATTTCATTATATGTGGCCCATATATTTTGGTTTAATCATTTAAGTATATTAAATCCCATTAGTTAT
>JAJMLV010000228.1:61619997-61634036 GCA_027123465.1 Erythroxylum coca | reverse complement strand
AATTCATTTTTAATATTCTAGCTTACACATTTTTAATAATTCTATCACATTAACAAAATTTAACCTTGTTAATTCCTTTCTTATGTATTTCAAATTTTAAATATTTATGATTTAATCACAAAATTTTAAATTACAAAATATTCGCTTATACATTAAATAATATAACATGTCACACTAGTGACTTTTTTCCCGTTATCTTAATTAAATAAATATTTAATTGATAGCAAAAAATTTAACATACTTTGTTTCAGTCACATGGTGATTTAATAAGTGACTGATGATATTCTCTTTTTACTTTTTACTTAGATATTATAATATTTGTATTTTCTTTGTATATTTTATCCATCTATAACAAATATATGACATTATACATTTCCTAAATTTTCTTTTTTCATTCTAAATTTTTACTGACTAATTTTATTAATTAATTTTTAATATTCTAACTTACATATTTTTAATAATTATATCACATTAACAAATTTTAATCTTGTTAATTTCTTTCTTAGTATACATTTAAAATTTTAAATATTTATAATTTTATCACAAATTTCAAATTATACAATATTCATTTACACATTAAATAATATAACATGTCACACGTAGTGTCTTTTTTTCGTTATTTTAATTAACTAAAATATTAAATTGATTAAAAATTAACTTATTTTGTTTTAGTCACAGGCATGACTTAATAAGTCACACCTATGACTAGTGATATAGTTTTTAACTTTTTACTTAGATATTATAATATTTGTATTTACTTTGTATATTTTATCCATTTATAACAAAAATATTACACTATACATTCCTAAATTTTTTTATTTTTTCATTGCAAATTTTTACTACCTAATTTTACTAATTCATTTTTAATATTCTAAGATATATATTTTTAATAATTCTATCATAATTCCTTTCTTAGTATGCATTTCAAAATTTAAATATTTATAATTTTATCACAAAATTTTGAATTACACATTTATTTATACATTAAATAATATAACATGTTATACCAGTGAGTTTTTAAATTTTGTTATTTTAATTAACTAAAATATTTAATTTATTACAAAAATTTTTAACTTATTTTGTTTCAGTCTCGTGACTATTGATATATGCATTTTAGTTTTTACTTTGATATTATAATATTTGTATTTAATTTGTATATTTTATTCATTTATAACAAATACATTACAGTATACATTTCCTAATTTTTTATTTTTTCATTCAAAAATTTTACTAACTAATTTTAGTGATTCATTTCTAATATTCTAATTTATATATTTTTAATATAACAAATTTTAACATTATTAATTCCTTTCTTAATATACATTTTAGAATTTAAATATTTATAATTTATTATAAAATTTTAAATTACATAATATTTATTTATACATTAAATAATATAATACGTTTAGAAATATTCCTACAATTAAATTAAGCATAAATACTCCTACAATTAAATTACTTTACATGTGTCTATCTGCCAGTTAATTGTAACGTTGTTCACGATGCCGACCGATTCCAATTTACGAGGAGACTGTACATTTGTAACATTTATTAACCACGTAAAAGCTCATGTATTTCCAAATTTTAAGCCACATAATTAGAACAAATGTTGCAAATAAACACTGTGCAGCATGTAATCGATTCCATGATTAATCATTCTATCAAATCGTTGACCACGTTGATCATTTGGAGTATAGATTAGTTGCTTATGTACTGATGTCTTGAATGCTATTAGATAATTTGTGATCTCCTTAAACATATTTAATATTATACTAATTCTAACTTAATTAAATTAATTCATATTTAATGTAAAAATCGCTTGATAAGATCTAGTATTCTTTTGTTTTTTTCATTCGAGGGCCCGACGCACACCAGATCGGAGTGGGTACTGCTTTGATTTTGCAAGTCGTCCCACTTGATCCCAACAGAAACAATCCAAATTCCAAAGTGGTAGGGGCCACTAGACCAAAAAAGAATCACGCCAGCTGACGTGGTTTGGATCAGACGTCCACTAATTGCCTGTTTTGACACAGGTGGCAAAGGTTGGACGACAAGCCTAGCTGCCTAGGGAATCCGGGAGATTTTGACGGTGCCGCTAAGCTGTGAGATGGTTGGACCCAACTGACTCATTTGTTTAGTGCTAAGCCGTGACATATGATTCTTTTAAATATACATTTTAAGAAAATTTATATTATTTAAATTTCCAATGTCCTAATAAAATTAATTCCTCCAATTCGATTCAACTTGATACAAGGTTAATAAGACATATTCAAGTTAATTAAATTGCGAACCGAATTTGAGTATACTAAAGTAATATCATTATGATAATATATTTTTAATGAATTGATTAATTAATTAAAATTATATTATTTCTGTTCTTGCTTAATTAAAATTTAAATTAATCGAATTTAACTAAATTTTGTGTTAAACTCAAATTATAAAAAAGAATTGAATCTATAATTTAGGTTGAATCTGAATCATTATCATACCTAATCATATAAGCAAAGAACATAGTTAATCTCACTTTTCACTCTTTATGATATAAACAAGTAAATATTTGCATGGACGGCGACATACAGAATCCTTTTTTGACTTTATTGCAGTGCCCAACTCTTCTTTCAATCTATGTTCTAAAATTCGGATTGGTTATTGGTCACTGACTTGACCGGTTCAACTGGTAGTTGGTTCGATCGGTTCAACCACCGGTCGAACTAGTGTGACGTAATAATTATACAATAATTATATTTAATTATATATAATATTAAAAAATTTAAAAAAATAAAAAATTTAAAAATAAAAAATTTAAAAAAATAATTGTCAGACCGGTTCGACCGGTCAATTGACTTGTTTTGATCGGTTCAGACTGTATCAATTTATAATCAATTTTAAATGATCAACCAGACCGATCGGACCGACCGGTCCGATCCAAGTTTTAAAACATACTTTCAATAATGCGCCGTGGTGTTAGCCTCTTTCCATTTCAGCTTGTTTAGCATTGGACCGCTTCAACATTGCCCAAGACCACCGTGTAAGTAACACTAAAAATGTATTTTTAACCTCCACATTCACAATATAATATAATACAAACTCTATTTTTCGAAGTATTTAAATTGAACTGCATAGTAAATAAAATTTATTGTCTAAAATATATAAATATAGACCTCATTGTTACATAATAAGTGAGATTTACTCTTTAAAATGTATAAATAGCTGCCCGGCTGTTACATGAATGTGAGACCTATTTTTTGATTGACAAAGTATTGGCATTTCCACTAATTAAAATGTATTTAAAGTAAACTCTAATTCTTAAACTTTTATTTTGTAAGAGTTAAGATTTTATTTGAACTTTTATTTATTTATTGGTGATTGAACAATCAACTAATGCTATGAAAAATTATTCCATATATTACTTATATGAGATAAAATTTTACTTAATCGAAAAACTTATATTACATATATAAGAACTAGAACTATACATTGCTTTATAAATAATAACTATGAAATAAGAAATGCTATAAATATGTCCCCTTCAACTTAAAATTAAATCTTATATTTATATGCAATGGGATGATTACCCTAATGTAAGATTAAAACTCAAAACAATCTTTCTATATCTATTAAGGTTTCTTATTTGGTAAAAAGTATGAATCATTATTTATGTATTTTTGTTTTAAATGTATAATGCACATGTAAAAATATTTTAAAATAAGTTTTAAAATCTTAATTTAACTAGTTTTATGAACGAATCTATTCTAATTATCATTATAAGACCCCTTTCCATGAGACACTTAATTATCATAATAATTTGTATTTTTTAAAAAAGATTAAACGAAGTAAAAGAGGATGCATTGGTTACACTTAACATCAAACTGAAAAAAGGAAAATATACAAAATGGAAAACAAGAATTTATTTTCATCAAAGCTGCGGCTCTTCCGTACAAATCCCGTAGCACACTATTACTGTCCGAACACTTGGGAGTTACGACATTGTATCTCTCCATGCAATAAATAATAGCACAGAACGACAACCATAACATGACAAGGATTCAGGGGTATTTGGTAATTTCATTCCATCTACCAGTCTCTTTGTTTCTCTCTCCACCTCTGGCCATTAGTCACGCCTTCTGGATTCCCTGGCTTTTGCTCTTTGCCTACAAAAGATTGCCTTTTCCTTTTTTTTATTTCTCTCCTTCTCTTTCTTATGCTCAGAATCTCAGATGATACTTTTCTTTCTCCGATATGGACTCCACTGTTTCGACGATCACTCCTTCGCCGCTCAGGCGGCGCTCCATGTACGGCCGGTAACCACCGTCTGCTACTTATATAACTTGTTCGATGTTTTCAAATTCTTTCTTTTGGCATGAAAATGGATAAGATAGTTATTTTTAAACTCTGTTTTTGCTTCTCTGTTCCTTCTACTTTTTCCTCGTTCCATCTTGACATTCTTCTTCTTCTTCTTCTTCTGTCAATGTTTGCTATTAGTTCAAGAAGTTCGATGGCTTCTTCAGTGTTTTTCAACTGGTCACTGCTTTCGGTTGCTTCTTTTTTGAACATGGATTAAGAAATGGCACTTCTTGACCGTGATGGATGGTAGAAGAACCATGAGCTGTTTAACGATTTCGTTTTAGTGGCTTTTTAGTTGAGACTGACAGGAAATGGATTCTAAGCTCCTTTTTTTCTTCTTCTTTTGGGTGCTGTTGACTGTATTTGTTTTGAGACTGTTCCTCATAGTTTTGAGTTATGGCGTTATGGCTATTTATATGATTATAGGGGTTTGAATGGCTTCCATATTTGTGGGAACCAAATATGATTACTTCTTCAGTCGAGGTGCGAATGATTTTCGTCAGTTCTGGATGCGTAAACCATTCATGCTTCGTTGTTTATGAGGTTGGTGTTAAGTCTTGGAATTGAGTTGGTGTAACAAATGAAGTATGACATTCGAAAAAAAAAAGAGAGAGACCTGTATAACAATCCTGTCTTTTTCTGCGAATTGTTTCCCGTTCCTTACGTTTCATTTGTTGGTGTTTTGTTTCTTCTAATAATCTTAGACTGTAGTGCATTTTGATCGCCTTTTCTTGGTTCTGTTTCCTTTTTCATTAACTGTCTTCGTAATTTTTAGGATAACGGATTTGTTTGATTGTTCATTGAATAGTGGTAAACGGGGATTCGGCTTGGTTTTAGTTTTTTCCCCTTAAATCTTGCTCATGATATAGGTCCATTTGTCATAGACCTTCTGCTTCTTTTGCTGCTATACTTCCTGCTACAGTTTGTGGAGTTCAAAGGCGTGGGAGTCTTGCATTGAAGACTTTTTTGTTAACTAGCTATATGTGACAATGCAAAATGTTCTCATTTATGAAGTTCTTTGTTTGTTTATTCAGGGGATTGTTCCACCAAGTTAAAGCAGTCAATTTTCTTCTTCTTCTTCTCTCTTGTACGTTATTTGCCATATCTACATATGAACTGGGGACACCAAACGGGATGCAGAAACCAAAGGAATTTGGGGCAGGTGATCAAGGAATGGGCTTTCAAGATATTGTCTTTGGTGATGCAAGTTGTAGTGACATCAGAAGTCCAATTACCCATGTTAACATTGAAGCAGTTTGTGCAAATTCTGATTCATTCTGCTTTCCTTCAACATTGCCTGGTTTTTCAAACAGAGGGCAGAAGTTTGAAGATGGAGATTTAGAAGTTTCTAGGCATCAGTATGACAGTATTAGAAAGACAAGTAACAACAGCTGGTTATCAGATTCTGGCATTTTTGGGCTGTTAAATGGCCACACTGTTTCTTGTTTTTTGAACTTCCAAGGAGATACTGACGGGCTATTACGTATCCAAACTGATCCTATGAACCGATATGTTCATTCTTTGTTTAGACACCTCTTAAAAAACCAGAGAGACACTCTTATACTGAAAGAAAACTTGAAGATGATGCAATCTAGTTCGTTTGGTCCTTCTCCTTCACCACATGTACAAATAAGTCCCCCTGTGCTTGACTGGGGAGAGAAACATTTATACTTTCCTTCTGTAGCTTTCTTAACTGTGGAAAATACACATAATGACAGCATTTTACATGTCTATGAACCATTTAGTACCAATTTACAATTTTATCCTTGTAACTTTAGTGAAATTTTGCTAGGACCAGGTGAAATAGCTTCAATTTGTTTTGTCTATTTACCAAGATGGCTGGGTTTGTCCTCAACTCACTTGATCTTGCAGACAAGTGCTGGTGGCTTTCTAGTGCAGATTAAGGGTTATGCTGTTGAGTCCCCTTACCAGATTAGTCCTTTAGTGATCTCTACTGTTCCTTCAAATGGGCAGTTGAGTAAGAATTTATCCTTATTTAATCCCTTTGATGAAGCCCTCCACGTGAAGGAAGCAAGTGCATGGATATTGTTTTCTCTAGGGAATAATTCCTACCACACTGAGGCAATCTGTAGAAGAGAAAATATTGAGAATTCAAACGAGCTTAGGTTGCTGACTATCAATGATTGGTTGGTTGTGAAGAATGGCCAAGTTGGTCCTCCGTTAGTGAGTATGAGAGCTCATGAGAATTGGGAGATTGGACCTAAAAGCACTGGAACTGTCTTGGAGATTGACTTCTCATATGTTCCTAAAGGAAGACTTGTTGGTGCTTTTTGCATGCAATTGCTGAGATCTTCTCAAGAAAAGCCTGATGAATTAATGATTCCTGTGGAGGTTGAGCTTGAAAAAAGTATGACTTATGGTGGAGTAGCGGGTTCTCTTTCTATTTCTCTTGAGGCTTTGATGCCATGTAATGCCAATGGGACAGCTTTTGTGGTCATCTCTCTGAGAAACAGGGAACCTCACGTGGTGAAGGTAATAGAAATTACTGAAGTCGCAGAAACGAAGGTTTTCCAGGTAAAGTATGTTGAAGGGTTGCTTCTTTTCCCAGCCAGTGTTACAAAAGCGGCCACCATCCCATGCAACCAGCTGCTAGCAGAGTTACATGATTCCCTAACTGAAATATCAAGTACCATCAAGAACTGCAAATTGGTTGTCCTGACAAATTACTCCAGCAGTGCTCAAATTAAAATCCCTTGTCAGGATCTAATACATGTCTGTTTGGGAGCTCAACAGGATTCTGCTGTCATATATGTTCATAGACCTGAATACAGTGCTATTAGCAATAGGGGGCCAGGAGCTTTGGATAACAGCATCCAAATGTCATCAACAAACAAGGTACAAATATTCTTTTGCATGTTTCCAGCTTTTGCTATTCTCTATTCATTGATACCTGAATACTTTTTACAAGGATTTAACTTTTCATTAGACAGGCACATGCAATATAAGTAGTCTTTTATTTGTAGTATCATCGCAGTTGATTTTGAGGGGCCATGACAAGAATAATAATACTATTAGTCCCATAAATTGGAAATAAGCTTGGACAAACCTTGGCTTTATATTCTTAATTTCAATTGCTGTTAGATAGAAAGCATTGCACTGTGTAACGATAGTCCCACCAGTGTAATAAGACAAAGTTAAATGGTAGTTCCATTAGTGTAATAAGACAAGGTTTACAAAGTTATGGGGATTTATGAGGGGAAGAGACTCACAAACACAAGAACACTTTAGAGTTCAGTAACACCTGAATGAGGTTTAATGGGTTGTTAGCATCTGGCAGTTTGGCAGTTATGCTTGGGGCAAGTGAGAAGTGAGAAATCTTCAAATTTAGTGTAGTTTGTTCAGCTTTAGAGCTGATGCTTCCATCTGCTATTTTGTGTTCTGTCTGAAACTTGGGTTGTCAATAACAGTTGTACGGATTTCTTTTTCTGGTCTCCTATGGGAAAAAGCTTTCTTTCCAAATTTTTTTCTTGACAACTCCTAGAAAATTGCACTTGAGGGAGGTTTTGGGGTTGGGAGTGGGGAAGTTCTGGGGACGATAAAAGAATACCTCTCAAACATTTAAAATAAGTGTATATGGTTCAAATGACATAGGATGCTGCTATCCTACGGGCTTACGACTGACGCTTCTCACCCTAGAATGTCCATTGTGCTGTTTACATGTTCATTTTCATATTCTTTCTGCATTGTGACTTAGTTGCCTGCATGAATTAATACTGAAGGCACGGGAGACAGCAGAAGTGGATGAATTTATACTTGAAAGTTGGAAATCTCAAGGTACGCCAAGTGGAATGTCTGTGCTTGATGATCAAGAGTTATTGTTCCCGATGGTTGGGATTGGAAGTCATGGCTCTAAGTGGATCATTGTAAAGAATCCTAGTCAAAAGCCTGTTGCAGTGCAGCTCATTCTTCATTCTGGAGAAATTATTGAGGATTGCAGGACAGATGGAATTATGCAGCCCTCCTTTCCATGTCGTTTGCTCCGCACTGAGCTTAATGCATCAACTAGGTATGGATTCTTGATGGGAAAAGGTTCGCTTACAGAAGCTATTGTTCATCCTTATGGTGAAGCAAAATTGGGACCTATATTCTTTCACCCTTCAAAGCGATGTGGATGGAGAAGTTCGGCTTTGATAAGGAACAATCTTTCTGGTGTGGAATGGTTGCCTCTGCGAGGATATGGAGGGTCCCCTTCTCTACTGTTGCTCGAGGGTTCTGTACCTGTTCAACGAATAGAATTAAATCTAAACTTTGCAATTCCAGATGATTTCTCTCATCTGGAATTGCTATTTCATTTGAAAGAGGTCTCTTATGCTTGTTTTCAGCCATTGTCAAAAGAACTGCATGTCAAGAATATAGGAGATTTGCCACTTGTGGTTAGAAGAATTGAGATTTCAGGAACACGGTGTAACTTGGATGGTTTCTCTGTTCATCCTTGTATAGGTTTTTCTCTTGAGCCAAGTGAGTCAATGACGCTTTTGATTTCATACAAGGCTGATTTTTCTGCTCCCATGGTACAAAGAGATCTTGGATTGGCCTTGAGCAGTGGAGTGCTCGTAATACCCATGAAGGCAAGTCTTCCCTTTCACATGTACAATCTTTGTAGGAAATCAATTTTCTGGCTATGGTTGAAGAAAATATCTGCAGCACTTGTCCTTTGCACTTCATTTATCTTTCTGATACGCTACTTCATATTTTTCCAAGTGATTGCTGTTGGTTCAGAGAGCTACTCCTATAAGAACACCAAATGCTCTGGTAATACAATAAGAAGTTCAGGGAAGTCTTCAGGAATGCAACAAAAACAGAAAAACATTGAACTCCCTTCGTCGACTGAAATTGATAACTTGTTTACGTTGGGCGAGGAAGATAAATCCTTGAAGCAGGATGCTGTTTATCTTAGAGATCAGGATGGAATGGTAGAGCATTATATGTTCGGTGAAAATGCAACAGCAACCACAGGAAATCATAAGCAGATGGGGAATTTGGTGTACAAGGACAAGGATGAAACAATCCTGTCTACACCAACAAAATCTGGGACAGATAAGAACTATGTCTCTGATGATGCTGCTCAATCTTGCAACCTTACAGTTAGGGTAGGAAAAGAAAAAGGAAGGCGGCGCAGGAAGAGCAAGGCTGTTAATGCAGGTTTAACAGGACTCTTCGAAGTTTCAAGCAGTCAAAGTGGAAATTCTACACCTTCATCTCCCTTGCCCCCTGCAACATTTCTGGCTTCTAACGCTACATTGTTAGCATCTCCTGACATGGACCCAATTAAGGTCAGTAGTCCACATAGTCAAGTGATTAGTCAGCAGTGCAAGAAGGTTCAATTTTCGGAATCTGCTTCCAGGGAATTTGTATCCAATTCCAATATCTCTTTCAAGTACTGCAATAAAAGTTGCTTTTCTTCGACTGTAGATCAAGCATTGGCTCCAGGGAGAAGTTCAAGTAAACATGTCCAGCTACCTTCTGCAACTTATCCTAGTGCTGGTAGTACTGCTTCAAATAAGCTTCCTTCTTCTCTGGGTGCTTGCTCTACAATTGCTCCTTATTCTCGAGCGCCTGGGCCTAAAGTTTACAATCAGAGGGCTGATAATTTGGAAAGGAAGGCAGGGGACAAGTATACGTACGATATCTGGGGTCACCATTTTTCTTACCTCCATTTAATGGATAGTTCAAGAGACGTTTCAACCATGAAAACTATAACTGAAAACAATTCCAATAGCTTCTTTGTAAGCAGTCCACAAGCCCTTGTAACAAAGTCTCAACCAGAATATGCCAATTACTTTCAACCAGAGGGTTAATGGTAGTCTTCATAAATAATCATCCAGTGTTCGGTGGACTGTGGTTCTATTCATCACTTACTCTTTTAAGTTGAAACCACAATTAAACTGGTAAAAGAATTGGAAGAACATGATAGCTCCTAAAAGCAGGCATATGAGAGCACTAGTTCGTAGCCCATATATTCTGTGCCCGTTCTTTTCAATTGGAAAACACAGCTGTAGCAGGGGAAAACCAAGCAGCACGAGGTCCATTTGTAAGAAGCTCAATTGCTGTTATAGCAATTAATGCAAATTGGAGTTAAAATTTTCCAAATGTTTGAGGTCTGGTTTCTATCGCAAGTTCAACAATCCCATAATCTTCTCAACGGAAAAGGTTTTCCAGATCCGTTACACGATAAATTTGTCAAGTAGAGAATTAGAAACTAGCTCATTACTGGAAGTTAATATAAAAGCTGATAGGACTTTTCATAGCTATAAGACAGAGCTATAACTCTACATGTAGAATAATGACGTTGGCGGGAGTGAAGACTGGCCGTTTTAGATGTTTTCAACGAGGCAGCAAATGGGCACAGATCAGAACAACGAGATTGCATTTAATGAATCAACCAACTCAGGGACCAAAACTTTGTCTTGCATGAGCTGGCAAGAATCTGATCTTCCAATCATTATATTGGGTTGGCTCTAGTGATATTGTTTCGTTGAACATCAACTTTTTAACGCAATACATCTCTCTTCTCTTTCTAAATTGTTGGGAATATATAGCTTTTCTGATTGCACTACTTCTCTGCGCAGTTATGGGTGTTGGACATGGCTTTCAAGGTCATTTCTCTTTCTTTTCCCCTTATCTTGGTTGGAGTTTGACGGAAGATGATATGCGTGGAAGAATGACCCAGTTTTAACTTTGTCACTTTTGGGCCACAACTGTACAGCAAATGTAGAGGTTCCGTTCCCGATAATTTGTCATATCCTAACTCGGTATTTATAATAAAGATGGAGATGACCACTTTATTGTACAGGTTGATCCTCAAGTTTTATAAGCCCCCCAAACAAAATAAAAAGAAGAGCCTCAATAAATAGACGATATATAAATATATATTGCTAAAATTTAATATTGATACATATCTGACAAAAGTTATAAGTGAAGATATTCAACAAAATACTAAATAATCATAATAACAGATAACATAATTTTGTAAATTTATTAATAATAAAAATTACTAAAAATAATAGCAACAACAATAAAATAGCATTAGTAGCAACCAAACAATAATATCAGAATGCAAAATATTAAATTTTATTTTGCCAGCAGGGCATAGCTCAATTGGTTCCGGAGGGGCAGATTTGCAACAAGGTGCAAGGTTCGAATCTCACGGTTTGCAGTGTGGGAGCAACACTCTTGAGCCCCTTGTGGGCTTTAAGGGTGGGCTCCTTGTAGGCCTGTGGGTTGTTCACCTCCCCCTTAGCGGGCCGCTGAGTATCTGATTTATATCCTCCCAGTTGCTTCGTCGGGTTGGGGTGTGGGGGGCCCTTTGGGTTGGGGATTCAACCTTTTTTGCAACAAGAATGCAAAATATTAAGAGAATTGCACTAACAAATACACAAATGATTATGAAAAATAATTTCTCTGTACATTTCTAAATATAAAATCATTAAAATAGCATCAAAATTAATATTGTCTAAAATATCTTTCTCGATATATAAAATGATTAAATCATTCAATCTTTCTTATAACATTGATAATCTCAAGTAGATTTTTTAATAATTTTAACTTTGAAAGACTCTACTAACTGATGCTATAACAATAGGTACAATCAATAGAATTTCATAAGCAATTGAAATATTTGGATAATAATTTGCAACTTTTAACAAATTCAACAATTTTAAATGATGACATTAACTCATTTGAAAAGTCATTTGCAACACATTTAATTTAGAAAAAGATCATATAAATCAACATCCAACACATTACCGTGAGAAAAAGTACTAGTGCAACATTCTCTTAGTTTATTATCATGCAATAACTTCAACTTCTTTGAAACAAATAAGAATTCAAAAGTACTTTCAAATGTTGTTAATTGTTTTAGTCTATTCTTCAACGAAGCAGTTGTCACATCCGCAAAAATTAGAAAGTAACTAACTTTAAAGAAATCCTCAACTGATTTTATTTCTCTATTATTATCATTTTCATCAAATTGTCCTCCTAATAGTGCAATGTCTAGTTATAAATGTAGGTTTTACATTCGTCTTATGTGTAAAATTTTGGGTGAGTTTTGCGAACTCAGTGAGTGACCATCATCGATGGCTCACCCAGTCACATAACACATAATTCACACATCTCACTTTATTTCACATTTCACATTATTTCACATTTCACATTTCACACTATTTCACATTCAATACACTTAATCATTCATATTATGAATATGCAATGCACATGACACTCACTTTCTATTTGTTACTTTGTTGTGACCGAGTGCCTAAACTATCCTCTATAGGGCTCATTAATAACTGTCCCTTATCCACTTGGGGGATATAGGGCTCATTAAATGTTGAGCCTGAGGCTCTTATTCACTTTTGAGCTCGAGACTCATTTTCACTCATTGAGTTTTAAGCTCTAATCGTTGGCTACTCTAGTCACAACTGCCATTATATTTCATGCATTCATGTAATGAAATGCATCACTCACATTTGCATATCCCATTCAATCACTTTGTCATATCATCGGACCTTAGTCCGGCATTCAACATTATAGTTGAGAATTCACACTTTCATTTATATGCAAATGCACATTCATAACACATTTATCAATCACATTAAGTACATATAGTTCATCCAATTCACATTCAAGTAGCACTTCAATATCCAAATCAACATTACAATCATCGGACCTCCTGTTTGGAAACAAACACAGTCAATCACATTCAGTAGTCAATTAATACAAAATGAAACAAAGAAAACAATAAAGTGAGACCATCTCAATCTACTCATAGTACGCTCCAGATTAGCAATTGCTCCCAAGATCTGGAAACGTCTGAATGCGAACATTTAACCTGTGCATCACAATTATGCAATACACACATTGCACACACACACACATTAATAAGTTTGCACAATTATAACATTTATTTATACACAAATATGTATATGGACTATGTACAATGCATGCCCAATGACAATCCCAAGTATATTATCAAATTTCACATCTTATTCAATTTCCCATTTTATAACTCAATTACTCATTATTTTCACTAGATACACTTTACTTCTCTTTTTGAATCACAACTTTAATTATATGATCCAATTCATCTCCATTAAACACATTTCTTTGGTACTTTAGTAGCAACAATTCACTCATTAATTTTATTGCAACATTACAAGATCACACCTTATCAAAACTCTCATTTCTTCTTATAAATTCTCCAAAATTTCAGACCTTCAACTCTATTGTTCACATTCAATTTGAAAAGTGAAAATGATGTAATTTTGTCCTACTCTCTTCTAGGAAAATGTTTCCTAATGTCTTATGTTTCTATTGACACTAAAATCACTCAATTTGGCTAAGAAATTTGGAAGATATGCCTCAAACATTTTCTGGTTGTTCATATACAAAAACAGTGTATTATGCACAACTTCCATCCAGAGATTGAATATCTTATAGAATGAATGAAAATTCTAATTCTTCAGATAATTTATGTCCCTATTTCTCTACTTTATTCCAAATCAAAAACCATCTCATTTGGATGATTAAAGATCAAGATATAACTGAAATACCCAAATGTGTTCATTGAAATCACACCAGTTCATACACTTCCAACAAATTCCTTCATTTTCTCCCGATCAAAACCTTACAAATCAATTAAAAATGCTACAATTTTTAATTTAGAGATTCAAAAATGT
>JAJMLV010000228.1:61531573-61543351 GCA_027123465.1 Erythroxylum coca | reverse complement strand
TAAAGCTTTAATGGAATTCTAAGCCACATTACATCAATATCTCAAATTCTCATATTACAAAAGTTACTTGAACAATTAAACTTGAAATGTGACTAAAACATTGTGCTTTCCCAAAACCAACTCAAAATACAAAATAACCAAATTTGGAGTAATTCCCTTATGCTCTTGATCACTTGATCTCTTAGCTATCACTTGAAGATGGGACGAAAAGGGGGGTGAGCTTGAAAGCTCGTGGGTAATAAGTTTATAATGGAAAAATAAGAAAAACTTTGAAAACATTCACTTGTCATAGAAAATTCTCATTGAGTTCATAAAACATATGATTCTTAAAATTTCAACCAAATTCACAATAAGATAAATCATGTATGCGTCAATCTTGTCACATATTATAAACTCATAAGCAAATCAAAATGATTTGGGTAAGTCAAAAATAAAACGTACTACACATTTACCATAAAGGTCCTGTGTAGCCGTGAACAGAACGGACTAACGTAAAACCACTAAGTCCAAAACAGAACATACTACACATTTACCATAAGGGTCCTGTGTAGTCATGAATAGAACGTACTGACCAATCTCACATAGTGGTTTTGCGTAGATGTAAACTTGAGGGAGTCCATGAAGGAGCTCTGTGCCATTAACGGGCAGACAGGAGAAGCCTTTAACTTGGTCAACGTGCACGTGACATTTTTTTTTTGGATTCGAGGAAACCCCGTAGGCGGGCCAAGCGGGCACACCTCTCTGAGGGCCCAACTGGTGCACCACCCCACAGGCGGGCCAAGCGGGCGCACCTCATCATTGAGGGCCCAACTAGTTCACCATCTACAGGTAAAACCTCGGCTGCCCCAGGCTCTTACAAGAGGGGCTAGCATGGAATCGAACCTGGGACCTAACCAAAGTCAAGCTCCGCTCTTAACCATCAATCCACAACCCTTGAGGGCTATTGAAAATTATTTTTAAATATAAGTGTAAAAAAAGTTAAATTTAGCTTAATTTTTTAATCAATATAAGACATAATTCAATTAACTTAAGATGGAAGCATCTTAGTAGATTAAAATGTGCAATTTTAATCCACTTAATTTATGAAATGAGTTCCATCCTTGGTCCCATGGTCAACTGTCCATAGTATACCAAACACCAACTATAAAAAAACACAACGTACCCGTAAATAAGGCTCCCATCTTGCGAGGTTAGAGAAGGGTTATCAATGTACAAACATTTAACAATGACAGACAGATTACGATCACAAAAGTGGATGACAAAGAACATGAAAGAGGCCAAGTGACAATGAGATGCGACTTTTTCATGCCGCCTCTTTCTCCCTCTCCCTCTCCCTCTCTCTCCCCTTGCGTTGCAATTTGCATGCACAGCATAAGTGATAGAACTAAGAAAGCAGTAGTGAAACTAAATTAAACTATTCCAACAACAGTATTTGACACTGTACGTAGTTTTCATTGCCTGGTGTTAGTGGATTGGCTTGTCACCTTCACCTTGTTCTACTTCTATTATATATGTACTCTTAACTCTTGTCAGGTTTCTTACACTTTAATGTTTTTTGTTTCAGGGTTCTAATTAATTTGCTGGATTAGTTTAATAAGCTTTTGTCTGTTACCCTTTTCTTGGATGGAGCTTTTAAGCTCCAATCCTTTGCCCTTTCCTATCTTCTTCTGCTATATTGCTGAGAGCTTTCGTTGCTTTCTTACACTCTGTTCGAGACTTTGCTTTTTTCCTTCTATTTCTAATGAAACAGGTCATACTATTGAACAAATGCTTAATATAATGTTCAGGCATTTCCATTTCTGGTCGTCTGTCTGCTTACAAGTTTCCCGCTTTCTGTGAAAGAGAAAATCTAAGGTATTATATTCTAATATTGGTTCCTTTTACTTTCCTTTCTGTTTTCGATTGAACTAAGAACTCAGTTGTTTAGTTACTTCTTTTTTTGGTTAATCAGGTTTTGATTGATATCTGTTGGATTATTGTTTCGTTTCCAAGTTGGAAAAGATGAATACTAGAGTCCGCACTGCTCTTCAGGCAATGAAACCTCCTTCAAACCATGACAAGGTAACTTCTTCTTCTTCTTCTTCACTCTCTCTCCTTCTCCCTCCATCTTTTCTTAGCATTTTTATTGTTATTGGCAATGATTTAGAGATGGGGTTGTTGTTTCTGTCTTGAAAATTGATGAATTTAAGATGGGATCTCCAGTTTGCTTAGATTTCCAGTTTGCTCAAAGTAGAGAAAGGAGCTTAATTTGGTAACTGATTATTCTGTTTCTATTCCCAAAGATAGTATATGCACGTTTTGAAAGCTTGATTAGTTTCTTGACATGTTCTTGCAGAACGAAAAACTTATATGAAACAGAAGAAGCATGCACTTTAGATCCAAAAATCTGCTCTAGGTTCTCTCGTTATCTGGAAAAAAGAATAGTTTGCCTTTTGTATTATTTTTTCTTTCTCTTTTAGTAATGAGTTGCTCTGCCTAACTTTTTTCTTATTTATGTATTGCATCTTATATAATTTATATAGAAGGAGAAGATGGAGAGTCCAGGAAGCAGACTGGTTGGTGCCCGGAAATCTGCAGTCCATCAGCGACCACAAAACAGGGAAAGGAAATTGGCATTATTAGAAGATGTACTTACTTTTCTCTTTAACTATCTCTTTGACTTCATCTCACTCTTAATTTAACCGTTTTGGCTGGAAATTTGCAGGTTGATAAATTGAAGAAGAAGCTTAGGTATGAAGAGAACATTCACAGAGCATTGGAGAGAGCTTTTACAAGACCTTTGGGATCATTACCTCGCTTACCTCCTTATCTCCCTCCTTATGTTAGTAAATTCTCTATTTCAAGCTTCTTTAATATCTCTTATGGAAAATGCAGTCTTCGTTTTTTTGAGCACAAGGAAAACAATCAATGGAGTAACTGGAAGAATCAACCAGATCATTGGTTTCTGGAGTCATAATTATATTGTGGGCATATTTTGTTTTTGCAGATGTTAGAGCTGCTTGCAGAAGTAGCTGTATTAGAAGAGGAGATTGTTAGGCTTGAGGAGCAAGTTGTGAATTTTAGACGAGGACTCTATCAAGAAGCTGTCTACACCTCCTCGATTAAAAATGTTGAGAATTGTAATGAAGTTAATGATGAAACATCAACTTCAAGATTGAAACACACACGATCAAAGTCACTCTCTCAGAGTGAGGTCAATTATGCAGCATTTACTGCCTGGCCTCAACCTTCTCTAGCCAGAAGCATGTCAAGCAGAAGGTTACTCTCTTCAGACTCTATCTTTGATCGATCAGTGCAAAGTTCTAAGAAGTTCAGAAATGGGAAGCAAGTTTTGAGTAAACCAGGCCCCTTTTCATCTCTTATCAATGATGTACAAGGTAAGGAGAATAGATAAAGCACTAATTCGGTCAAGAATAAGCAATCTCCAGATCAAAAGAATATAAACACAGCAACTCCAGTGAAGAGACTATTAAAGAAGCATGAATCAGAGTGAGAGTTGTTGGGAACCTTTGATGTTACAGGTACATTGTAAATACTAAGAACATGTCTGTGTTATGCTGCAGGCTTTGTAATTCTTAACTTTTTGTTGCTTGGCTGGAGAGGAGACTACAAGACCGGGAAAGAGTCCATGAACCCTCTCTATATTGTTCAGGCTTCAAAGTATCTGAGATTAGTAGTACACCTGAAAAAAATTCCGAAGGGGTTTAGTAGTTTTGCAAAAATTTCGATTTGACCGCATTTACTTATGCCTCAATTATTTGTAAATGTACTTGTCGGTTACTAGATATAAAGTAACTGAATTAGCAACTGTAAATTTTTCAGCACAAATGAAAATAGAAAAATAAATACGAAATTAAGCAGATCAATACCGAAATTTGGTAACATAGTTCAGCACACCTTGTCTACATTTGTGGAGCTCTCACCTAGCTTAATTCTTTCACTAACGACAATAGTTTTATACAAGGCTTTATTTAGCCGATACTACTCAATCCTTGGCACTACCTCCTATCCTCATAACTCGTGAAAGAATTTTACACCCAATAATAGGACCGTCTCTTACGTACTAACCTCAATAGAGGATTTTCTGATACAATGTTTAATGAAAACGAAATAAAATAAACAATTCAAGTAATTAAACAAAATTCAATATAAACAAATACACTTGAGTTAAAAAGAGGAACAACTTCCCTATAAGTTCAGCTCTACTGAAATAGGTCTGAAATTTGTCACCACATACTGCGGGCTAATTCACACAAATAGCATTATTAACTCACAGCTGCAACAGGAAGACATCAAGCATGATAGCCCATGTAAATAAACCTTCACATAAAATCCAGCAGATCCCACACCACGATTAACCTCAACAGAAATCACACATAATATGTAAAGCAACCCAGTTGTAAGTCATACAACAAAAATGAACACCCTATTGTTACTACTCCAAGATATCGCACCCATAAAAAAAACAATCAACAATCGTTAGATGAAATTATATCAACATAGTGATTCCCATGTTAGTGTTTTCATGCATTATGTTTCATTCACCATGGACAAGGGACAATCGAAACATATATAGCGGTGAAATACAACAACCGCATAATCCAACCTAGATAGGAAAGAGATAATTAAGAGAAAGCCAAGTCCAATCTTAGCATAAGAAGAAAGAATGCAGAGAGTAGATGCGTTCGCCTCCACCTACACACAAAGGTCTTCAAGATACTTCATAAAAGAATTAAGGACTAGCGTCGGATAGTGATAATAAAAGATCATCACAAATTGGAGGACCTCTAGCAATGATATCAAAAGATCCTAGAGTGATGTGCAAGCTGTCAAACCTGGATGTTATTTAGTACAAAATTTCACCACGGTAAAGTTTCTGTTCAAAAGTATGTTGCATGGTCGCAAGTCCAATAAGAAGTGCTTCTAGGAGGCCAACAAGACATTTCCTAATTTCAACTCTCTTCTTTTGTCTGGGCATTGGATTAACAATTAACTATCATCATTCAAAGCCCCTAAGAACATTGTTGAATACAATCCACACATTGAATAGATAGATGCCAGTGCATCCTATTTTGGTAATACAGCCAATACCAGAAGCAGAAAGTATTTGACTGTAAAAGAACTCAAATCCATAGATAACCATTATCCCAAAATAAGATATACATTAAATCACATCTTGATTAGGATTTTAATTTCAATTACCTTAGCTTGAAAGAGTCTCACATAAATCCAACTAAGTCCAATATCAAATAATGTTCAAAAATTAAATAATAAGATATAATCACCTATATCTTAACAATCTCCCCTCCAATTATCAAATAATGTCCAAAATTAAATAATAAGATATAATAACCTATATCTTAACAATCTCCCCTCCAATTATCAAATAATGTCCAAAATTAAATAATAAGATATAATCACCTATATCTTAACAATCTCCCCCTTTTTGACATTGTTTGTCACATAATTGAAACTCCTCTAAAGAAGATAATTGGACATATAAACATCGAATGCACAAATCAAGAACACCCCTTTAATCAAACATCAAGTTCCAAAGAACATCCAAAGAAACAATAATCCCATAATTATCTAATCATCCAAATTTTATCTAATCATCCAAATTTCTTCTCCTTGGGACAAAAAGATGTCAAAAGCAAGACTAATAGTCATAAAGAAACCTTAAAATTTTCCCCTGAATTGAACAATCATAAAAAATAATTTGATGTCTCCCCCTGGGATAAAACAAAGTCAAAATAAGAATGTCTTTAATGCGACCAATCTTAGCAAATAAAGAAGCATAAAAATTAGCAATAGGTGCAGTGAAAGAATCATAAGCATGTCAAAATGACAATTTACTACCAGTCAAAACACTAATCAACATATTATTGCTCACTTCAATTCCATCTTCATAAGACTGATCAAATTCATAAACCCTAAAAATGCATTCAACGAATCATAATCAAACTTAACTAATCTCCTCCTCACATAAACCATATGAACACATATTACCCAAACTCAAACAACCCATAATATAAAGATAAACCATAATAAAACTTGAAAAATCTAGATGTTAACTCCTTTTGAACCTCTTTTTTTTTATGTTTTTTATGTTTTTAATAAATAAAATTGTAAAGCATACGGTCCCTATGCCCTTCGAAGAAATTCAAACCTGGGCTTATTCTTTGTCACATTATCTCGATCATTAATTGTCTGATTGATTTCTTTATCTGAAGTAACTGACTTATCCTTAGTGTAAATAGTTTCTTCAAAAGTAGTAACTAACTGTGAACCTAGACAGTTTCTTGTTTTTCCTTTACTACGTCTTTGTGTTTGTACTTGACCCTTTCTAATCTAAGAGTGCTTCGGCAACATAGATTGCTACTGGAAATTTAATGGAGAGTGTTTAGATTCTTGGTTTTGAATCCTTTGAAATATAATTTGTAATAACTTGTAACATTTCGATCTTATGTGCCCGATTACTCTACAAAAGTGATATATAAATATGAACCTCTGATTTTCCTTTGAGATTTCTCCTTGGACAGATCTGGTCGCACCAATTTTCTCATCATTTGACTTGGAACATTCACCTCTATAGCCTATACCTTGAAGATCTCCTTTAGTCTTACCAATTTCTAACAATTATTCTAGCTTTTCGGTACCTCCATTTAACATTCTTATTCCCTTTTTCATGCTGACCAGTTTTAACTTTGTTTCATTAAGCTAATCTATTGTAGATAACAATTTCTTATTAAGGTCTTGAATGGTGTTCTTCATGATAGAGTTTTCTTTCTTCAACTTCTCATTTTTCTTACGTGTTTGGACCCATTTAGCATACATTAACTCATAGGCTTCATAAATGTCTTCCTTTTTATCATCTAAAGTACTATCGTCATTGTCATAATTTGAGATTGAGCTTTAAACTGATTTGTTTGCATTTTTTCGTAAATTTTCTAATTCACTCACGTTTTTGTCATTGGTTACTCCCTTCTTGGTTGTTGTAAAGCAAATAATTGGACTTTTATTGTATAAAGTAACTAACGCAATACTATTCACAGCTTCTTCTTCACTACCATACTCATTTCAGGTTTCTTTCTCACTCTAATTGCTTATATAGGACTTCCCTTTTCTCTTCTTCAAGGCCTTGGCACATTCTGCTCACACATGTCCTAAGCCTTACACTCATGACATTGAATTTTCTTCACTTTTCTTTCACCATTTTGAGTTTTCCTTTTTTTTGAAATTATTATTTGATGAGATCCATTCTCTTATAACCATAATTACGAAACAAGGATTTGCACCGACTTGATATACCAAGTTTTGATTCAATGTCCTACTCTGATACCAATTGAAAAAAATTTCGAAGGGGTGTAGTAGTTTCGCAAAAACTTCGATTTGACCACAGTTACTTGTAAGGTTCAGTGCCCTACTTGTAAAGTTCTGCCACAGTTACTTGTAACTGTATCTATCAGTTACTGGATATAAGGTAACTGTACCAGCAACTGTAAATTTTTCAACACAAATGAAAATAAAAAATAATTACAAAATTAAACAGATTAAAATTGAAATTTGGTAACATAGTTTGACATATTTTGCCTACATCTGTGAGGCCTTCACCTAGCTTAATTCTTTCACTAACGATGATAGTTTTATATAAGGCTTTACTAAGCTGACACTACTCAACCCTTGACACCATCCCTTGTCTTCACAACCTATGAAAGAATTTTATACCCAATAAAACAACTGCCTCGTACTAATCTCAATAGAGGATTTTCTCAAGCAATGTTTAATGAAAACAAAACAAAATAAATAACTCAAGTGGTTAAACCAAATTCAATATAAACAAAAACACTTAAGATAAAAAAAGGAACAACTTCCCGATAGGTTCAGCTTTATTGAAATAGGTCTGAAAGTTGTCACTACACACTATGGACTGATTCACACAAATAGTAGTAATAACTCATAGCTACAGCAGGAAGACATCAAGTATGACAATCCATGCAAAGCAGACCCAGACCACGATTAGCCTTGGTAAAAATCACATATAATATGCAGAGCAACCCAGTCGTGAGCTATACAATGAAAATCAACACCAGTTGTTACCATTCTAAGATGTCGCACCCACAAAGAAAACTATTAATAGCCGCTGCAACCTAAGATGAAATTATATCAACATAGAGATTCCCATGTTAGTGTTTTTACGTACTATGTTTCAATCACCATAGATAAAGGACAACCAAAACACATATAGTGGTAAAACACAGCAACCGCACAATCCAACCTAGATAGCAAAAAAATAATTAAGAGAAAGCCAAATCCAATCTCAGCATGAGAAGAAAGAATTTCGAGAGTAGATGTGTTTGCCTCCACCCACATGCAAGGGTCTTCAAGATACTTCCTAAGAGAATTAAGGACTAGCTTCGAATAGTGATGACAAAAGATCTCTAGAAATTGGAGGACCTCTAGCAATGATAACAAGAGATCCTAGAGTGATGTGCAAGTTGTCAGACATAGATGGTATTTAATACAAAATTTCACCACGGTAAAGCTTCTATTTAAAAGTACGTTGCATGGTCGAAAGTCTAATAAGAAGTGCTTCTAGGAGCCCAACAAGACAGTTCCTAATTTCAACTCTCTTCTTTTATTTAGGCATTGGATTAACAATTAACATCATCATTCAAAGCCCCTAACAACACTGCTAAATACAATCCACACATTAAATAGATAGATGTCAATGCATCCTATTTTGGTAATACAACAAAAATACCTTGATGATGCAATAGCTGCAACAACTCAACGGCAGATTTGGAGGAGGAAGAAGGAGGAAACGGTAGGTGGACACGATGACAATGGCCAAAGAAGACAACATCGACAAACGAAAAAGGAGTCCACAACAGAGAAACCGTAGAGAAGAAAATTGAAGAGGAGACGTAAGAAAAAGGAAGACGAAGATACAGGGGGGGAGGGGTGAGATGTCGGGTGAGTTTAAATTTAAAAAGAATTTACTGATAGAATTTATTCCGTAGGTAAACTCAAAATTTTTTTATTCCACCAATATTTTCCGTCTTTTCTCCGACGGATATCTTATACATCGATAAATTTACCGACAGAAATCTTATACCGTCGTTAAAATCCATCGAAAAATTTGTCGGGATGATTTTCTTTCATATTTAGCGACGGATATTAGTACCGTCACTAAACGAAAATTTTCTCGTGAATTTTACCGATGAAAATAGATGTTTCGTGGATAATTTTCGCCTTTTTACCGACGGATATCTTATACCATCACTAAAGTCCATCACAAAATTTGCCGGGATGATTTCCCTTCATATTTAGCGACGGATATTAGTACCGTCGCTAAATGAAAATTTTTTCGTCAATTTTACCGACGGAAATAAATTTTCCGTCGGTAATTTGCAATGGTATATTTTCTGTCGGTAAGTTTCCGTCACTAATTCTTTCTTTTCTTGTAGTGAAACAAGGCATCTGAGGATATGGTTAGGTGCTTTTCCAACATTTTCATAAGAATTAACAAATTAAAGGACAAAGGAGGAAATTCAGGGACTTCACCAACCGAATTTTGCAATCCTTACAATATCTCTTCGGAATCTAGAGTACAGACATTTGTCCTTAAAAAAATCTTTCTGCAAGTGAATCTGGCTCAATTGATCTCAATCGTAAAACAAATTCCTTGTTTCTGATGCACAGACTAAAGTAAGAAATTGATTTTATTTATTTGTTATAGTTTCTCTGTATGCCAAAAGCAATGACATTTGTAATAACGCTGAACTTGTAATTATTTTCAGGTCCCTACTAGGGAAACTTGCGTCTGTAAACTTGAAGGGTCTTACATATCAGCAAAAGCTTGCTCTCTAGATAAACATTTACAGCTCATGCATAATGAATGTAATGTTCCTTTCTCTATTGAATATATTTGAGATCAAAAGTTATAAACCTTTGACTAAGGATTCAGTTGTGGTTTTGTAGAAATACATCCATAGTTAAGACCTTTTCCTTAATCCTACTTATACAACAAGTATATAAAGCTAGACTGTTAACTTTTCAGGCTATTTTGGAGCATTGCGTACCTGAAACTCCTGAAATGGTTGTAGCATTAATGCAAAAGGTAAGAAATGCCTTTCTTCTGTTAGTTGTTTGTCAACAAAGAAGAAAATTATTAATCAGTAGTTTCTACTAATGTCTGTTATTTGTTAAATGCTTTCATAACCAGGAACCTCAAAAACTTGAATGACAATCTCTTTTAGGTAGTACTCAAAACTTTCAATTGCCAGGAATTAATTTTCTTAGGAATTTTTGTTGCAAGTTCTTAGAAATTCTGTGGACATCTTGACCCATCAAATTAGAGTTCACGTGTATTAGATAATATTTGTTACTTAAGATAATTGATTTGTGTAAGACTAGATTTTATTCATTGTATCTTTATCACTTGTATATATATATATATATATATGACTTGTAACGTATATTATAATCATCACCGTTACTCAATACTTTAACAGCCAAAGGCTCATCTCTTTTATCTAAGTACGTGGATGAGTTGTACTAAATGCTATATGGTGTCCTGACAGTGGCCTTCTTCTACATGAGCATGCTATGAACATAAGCTTCTAACCATCGACGGTGTGGATTGAAAATTTTTATGCTTCCTTCAGGCAGCAGTAACAGTGGGAGGACATTTACTGAATGCAATTACAATCGAGCACTTCATCTTGACGCTTCCGTACCACTTAAAATTCGTAAGTTGCTTTTATCTGGAAATGGGATTCTTGATGGAATCATTTAATAGTTCTTTAGACTAAGTACTCATTTTATTCAATATGGTAGACTTGTCCAAAAGCTGCAAAAAATGATGAATTGAAAGGGCGCAGTATTTTCGGGTTGGAGTTGTCTGAAACATTGGTTACATTTGCACTTTACTGTGGAAGCTTGTCCTCTCCTGCTGTAAGCTTTGTGCTATTTATGTTATCAACGTCTAGACTGCAGATACTGTATTTATTATCAGGTCAAGCAAAAAAAGTAATTTTGATGCCTATCTTACAACCTTACAGGTAAGGATGTACACAGCTTCTCAAGTTGAAGAGGAACTAGAAGCAGCAAAAAAAGACTATTTACAAGCAGCTGTTGGGATTTCGAGAACAAACAAGTTGACAATTCCGAACTTGCTAGATTGGTAGTTGCCAGACTTTGCCAAGGACATGGAGTAAATGGTTGACTGGATCTGCCTATAGTTACCTGATAAAGTTAGAACAGAAGCAGTCAAGTGCCATCTTTCACAGTTAGTACAAGTCATGCCTTACGATTTCAGATTCAAGTTGCTACTGCAAAGGTGAAAAGTTTTTTTTGGCTTCTTTCGCTCAATATCATTAAATGGGATCCTCACAAAGTTCCGAATTCCGTTCCGTTCCGACCGGTACCATATTGGCCGGAGAACGGAATTCGGAACTCACCTTCGGTACCGGTCATAAATTCCGGCCGATACCGGAGTTTTCCGTTGGATACCGGCCGGTACCCAACATTCCGGAAAATTCCGGGCAATTTCGGAATTTTTCGAAATTCTAAGAACTAAAGTGAAAAAAAAATTCCCAACTTAGATTGGTAGTTGCCAGACTTTGCCAAGGACATGGAGTAAATGGTTGACTGGATCTGCCTACAGTTACCTGATAAAGTTAGAACAGAAGCAGTTAAGTGCCATCTTTCACAGTTAGTACAAGTCATGCCTTACGATTTCAGATTCAAGTTGCTACTGCAAAGGTGAAAAGT
>JAJMLV010000228.1:61456698-61469828 GCA_027123465.1 Erythroxylum coca | reverse complement strand
CCAAAATACATGAATATGCTCCATGATGATATGCTCGGAGGGCCAACCAAAATACTAACTTAATACAAAGCTCCTAAATCTATCTCAAGCAATCTTCCCAAAATGCCCTCATAAACTTTTATCCTTTAATTTCTATTTAAACCACATTAACTCAATTAAACCTCAATTATCCACTAATACACCCAATTTAATCAAACTAAGGCATAAATACATAATTAATACAATTCGGACTAAATGACATAATATAAAAAATTCAGGGTCTAACAGATTCAGTTTCCAAGGTGTTGAATTTCTAGATGGAAGTTGTATATGGTAAACTGTTTTTGATTAAGAACATTCCGAAAATGTTTGAGGTATATCTTCCATATTACTAAATCAAATTGTGTGATTTTGGTGTCAATGGAAAGATCAGACATAGAGGAACACTTTTATAGAAGAGTATGACCAAATTACCTCAGTTTTAGCTCTTAATTGTATGTGAACAGTAGACCTGAAAGGGTATTTTGGAAAGTCTGAAAGTAAGCCAATGGGTAATGAATTGTGATTTCAATGGTTCTAGTGAGGCACAAACCTAAGTATTAGTTATACTTAAATGAGCTTTAGTATGGGGATAGTGTTGGGAAGAATTTTTGGAGTGATACCTGAGATTATCATGAACATGCATTGTACATAATTCATTTCATACATGTGCATTATTGAACTCTTTTAATGGTGCAAATTGTGATATCGTATATGCTATTTGTTATAGAGGAGTAACTGGAACGTCTACTTCTAGACGTTGCCGGATCTTCTAGACATTAGCTTCGGGAGCAACCTGTGAGTCAACCTAGATGATTTCCTAGGATTATATCACCATCATCAATCTTTTTGTTTGACCGAGCCATGAATAAGAAGTGATGTTGCTCTTCATCTTCCTCAGCATAATTAGCTTATTCTGGCTTGGACTAGCAAAATTTGTTTGTGTGTCCATTTTTGTTACAATAGGAACAGTTTAAGGAACTCCTTCTATGGCTTCAGCCTCGACCTCGGAAACCTATTATACCTCTTCCTCTAGCACGTTGATTTGATGACTCTGACTCTCCTTTGATTTGGAATGCCTTTTCTTCATCTTTTACAGCAGTTTTGTTGATCCTGGCCTCATGTGCTTGTAAAGACTCCATTAGTTCGTCGAATGAAAAATTAGACAAATCTTTTGATTCCTCAATTGTAGCTACTATGTGATCAAACTTAGGAACTAAACTTCTTAACACTTTAGCTACAACATTTTCATCTGTGATTTTCTCACCGTATGAACGCATTTGACTTATAATGGAAGAAACTTTTGCTAGGTAGTTTTGGATTGATTCATTGCTTTTCATACATAAAGTTTCAAAATCCCATCAAAGAGATTGAAGTTTGGCAGTAATTACCTTTGTTGATCCTTGATATTTAGTTTTCAAGATTGACTAGGCTTGTTTGGTAGCAGCTATTCTAGAGAATATCGATTCATCCACTACTTATTGGATGAAGAAGAGGGCTTTTACATCACATTCTGATTGTCTTTTAGAAGAGTTTCAACATTGTTGGATTCTGCAACACCTATTTCCACAAGATCCCAAAGATCTTGGGATTTGAATAACGTCTTCATCTTTATACTCCAAAACTCATAAGAGTCATCTTTGAAATTTGGTATTCGTGGTTATGAGATACTGAGACTGCTGGAAGTTGCTGCCATTGTTTGCAAACAGGAAGAATGTTGTGTCTAGTTCTAAGAAAACCTAGCTCTGATACCATTTTGTTAGAGAAATATTATAAAACTAAACAACTTTAGAAAAAGAAGAAAGTGATTATATTGATCAACCTTGCTTTATTCATGAGAAATAAAGCCTCTTAAATAGGCTTTACAAAAGTTGTAACTTGAACTAAACACTAACAGTGTATCAGCTACTAATTCCAACTACTCTAACTAATTTATCTAGGAAATAGGAAAACTAACAACTATTGAATCTCCTAGCTTATTTTATGGTAACAACCTAACAACTACATTGCTGAAAGTTTGAATTAATCTAAGTTCTAACACATATACACTAAAATTAACGTTGAAAATGACAAAAATAAGAAAAATAAACACTAGAATGGCAACTATTGAATGCGTAGTCGTAAGATTGTAAGATGTGGAAATGAAGTGAGCACCAATATCAACGGAAGGGAACTTGCATCCCGTCAACACATCATACTCTACATGATAAAAATTTGGCTATGTATAAAAGAATGCTCGATCTTCAAATCAAACGAAGTGATAGTAAACGACAAATCGACTATGTAGGCTCAGATGGTGACTGCAAAGAGGGCTTGAGCAAGGTGAAACAAGACCGCATGAGGCTGCAATGATTTCTGGATGCTACGATCGACTGTTATTATTGTTATATTTGCTGTTGTTATTATTGCAATTGTTGTTACTGCAATTGTTGTTGTTGCAAAGTAATCTTTATTCAAACATAATTTTTTAACAATACCAAAATCTATAATAACATATTTGTAGTTATAAATTTTTTAAAAAGATTTGTTAAATTTGAGTATGTTAATAATTAATGTGCAATTATTTTATTAGAATAAATTTCAATACATTATCCTAAAAAATGTTTAAAAATTTATATTTAGCATTTACCTATATCAAAATGATTAGAATTTTAATACTTTATATTTCTGTACTATTCCTGTACATGGTTTATTAATGCAATGTTGCTACGGATCGTTAGTGGTCCTAAATTGTAACTGTAAATTAAATTGATGGACACGAGTATAGCAGCAGTATGTGTCGTTTAAGAATACCCTCAACTTGGTAAGAGGCAAAAATTAAATGCTCTCCACTTGTCTTTGCCTATTTCTCTGTCACCTGCACTTTGTGATTGGTTTCTTTTCCTTCCGGAATGTCCTATGGAAATGGGAATGTCATGAAAATGACCATACGCCTTTCTCCTACGCAAAACATTTTCTTTCATACTATTAATTGTTTGAAGCAAGATTTGGTAATCAATTTTTTTGCATTTTTATTAAGTGCTTATACCCGAGGATTCCAAATTCATGTTGGCCTTGTTTTATACCATTATTTTGATAATAACATAATTTTATTTCTTATAATAATTCTTTTTGTTTGTTGATAAATTGAGCTTGGATCCGTTGGTTTGTATCTATTTAGGCTCTCCATACAAATAGGTACAACAACAAATTAATAAAACGGGCCACCCCAAGACATGAATTGTATATACAAACAAGCTCAAAAAGTTTGAGATAAGACTTGCAAAATGCTCTGGTCCCCTGCTAAATCATTTGATCTTGGATGCTATCTTCACTTTTGCCCTCTTCCTCAACTCAAAACAATTTTTTAAAAAAAAAACGGAAATCTTAGCTGTAGTCCTTATCCAATATATGCATTTCTATGACCAAAACTGCTAAAGCAATCAATTTGTATGCATACAGCTCAACAAATTCGTAAGATCGTTCTTGCTTGATTTTGAGGGAGGGGCGAGAATTCAATTTCGTTTGTTGGGGTTGTACATAGGACAATGCGTCAGAATGAATTCCAATCGATTAAATATAGACTGCCTACATAATTGATGTGTGACCAAAAATTATAGTAGTTTTGAAAATGGGTTAGTTAAAGTTAAACGTTTACGAGTGGAATTCCAACTACTGAAAAAGGTGTTAAATCATCCTTCCCTTAGTTAAAAATTTATAGTAGATTTACAGCTATTCCATAGCACGGATTAATATATTTTGAATTTCTTTTTACATTGTATTTATATGCATTTTACGTATTTAATTTGTGGTTCTATATTATTTATTTTATATACAGTAAAATATAATAGATATAAAAAAAACATGAATAATTAACTTAATATATGCAATCATATCATAGAGATGATGGGGCTCTTGTAACAATTGTGAATTGGGCCATTATAATTAAATTAGAATTTATAAATTAAAAAACATAATTACATTAGTTTTCAAAATAATATAAATAAGTTAAATTAGAAAAAAATTTATGTAAATAAATTTATTGCCAAACTGTTAAAAAAATTTATAAGAATATTTTCTCTATAAAATTTGAAATGCGAAAATTTATTATCTCACTTCTCATTTTCAAATGTTAAAGTTCATATGCACATACAATATAAAGAATATATAAAATATTTCAAAGATTATATTAGTTTAAGTAAAAAAATATGTCTAACAAATTAATTCACGGAAGGAAACTTTTTAATTCAGAATAGGAAAGAAAGCCTTGCCATAACTTTCACTTCAAATCACAAAAACATTGTTCTCCGGAAAATATAAATGGAAGAGTGTTTATACGAGGACTCTTCTTAGACTTTCATAAAGTGACAAGCCTTTTATAAATGTTGGGAAATTTAGGAAAGAAATACTCGACCACTAACTTAATCTTAAAGCTAATTCATTTTATTTAAAAATAAGGAATAAAATAAAGAAACAAATGATAGTGATAATGGACCTACGATGGGTTAGATCCAATTTAACTAAAGTCCAATAAAAAATCTAAAATTTTAAATTTAACATCTGATTTAACTCATGAAATAGACTTAATTTTAAATTTAAATTTGAATCATTATAAAATTATAAAATTTAAACTCGGCTTATAAATTTATATCTGATAAAAGTTTTAATAATTATATAAGATATAATTGTGTCACATTAACATTAATATATGTCTTAATATATGATACCACATTAAATTTGACAAAAAAAATATGTCATCATTTATCAAATAAAACTAATCATAAACTTGTTGTAAAATAAAATATAATTTTTTAAAAAAATTATATTAAAAGTTAAATTAAGTTAATAAATATAGAATATATATAATTATAAGAAGATTTAAATGAAATATTTATTTGAACACTAACTAAAATAAAATTCTTCAATATCGTCATCACTAAAAAAAATCATCTTTCATTAAAATAAATAACTAAATTAGAATGATTAAATTAAAAAATAACTTATTTTGATAAATAATTTTCTGTCTTTTATTCTCTTTTTCAATAATTATGGGAATGAGAAATCATTATATGAAAATTATAAGTTGACCTAAATTTAGGGTATGTATAAATATAAATATAGATTTTTTAATTTTATATTTGACTCATAATTTTTAGCTTAATTTTTATATTCAAATCCAATCCATAAATTAATTATTAAAAAATCAAATCCTTCAATTTTTGAATTTACAATATCAAAACATACGACCTATATAACTCAATTTGTACAAGTTTAAGTGACAATGGAAGATAATTTTACATGGGATAATTGAAACCGATACCTTACCAATAGATTCTTGGTTAAGAAGGAAGAAAAAGCATAACAGATTTTTAAAGAAGAAAATGACCTAAAAGAAAAAGAGCAAGCTTCTTATATTACTTAAATATTTAGATGAAAAGAATACAAAAGAAAGAAATCTCATAAGTTGATTAACATTTAATTTATTAACAAATATTTAAATTTAGAAATTTATAGAATGTTAAATTGAGAGACTATTATATAAACCCTATAAGCGATAAACTTGTATTGTTCAAATGGAAACGTACAAAAGCGGCTTACCACTGCCACTAAATATTTAACACTATTGTATGCACAAGCAGTAACCTTACTTAAGCAAAGGCCAACCAATTACTACAGGACTTTGGTGCTCGGTGGCAGGCCTCCTTCAAATTTGAAGAAACCGCTGATAAGATTAAAACAAGGCAAGACACAAATGGCTTCAATCACGATTCACTATGAGTCTAGATCTCTTGTCTAATATTACGGTGTCTTATTATATCCAATAAATCTCAGCTATTTATTTATGTGAGTCCCGTGTAAATTTCGCATAGGTTCTATAAAATAAATTGTTAAAATTTTATGAGACAGAATAAGACAGAGTAATATTGGACAGAAAATCTTGTGTCATTCACTAGGGCTGCCTCTTCTCTTTATCCTCACAAATTTAATATATTTTGATTTTTTAGTAATTACCTAGATCTGATAGAGAACTTTAGAGATTGTAAAAGTAGAAGTATTAAAATATCTGGTGATGATCACGGCTTTTATGATTGATATTTCGTATCTCTCATAGAAACCTTTACGCCAACAGTTGTTTTGATTAAGAACCTCATGCCCATGAGTTGTCTGAGACAGAAGGAAGAGTAGGGCAGGTTCATTGAATAATTGTAGTTTCATTTTTTAACTTTTTGGTTCTAGGAAATGATTCTGAGATGAATTCCTTAGAAATTTTGAAAAGAAAAAAAGAGATTGGTACACCTCTCTGTAAATTTCTATCAGAATTCGGATCCGCTAGAGCATATGATCATATGATGATAAATTGGCTCAGTAGAGAACTTCCTTCACTTTCATTTCCAAGGATTGTTTTCACTGGCAAATGGTCACTTTCAATTCCAAAGATTTTTTTTTTCTTCTTTGTCATTGTCGTGACGAATGACACAACTAAAGGTTGATCCATATGACCAATTACTTGGGGAGAGAGGGCTCTTAGGTTTGAAGTATTGGAGGAAGGAGGAATTAATTTAGTTCCCTATTTCTTAAACATAAATTTTGATACGCATTTAAATAAATAATTTATTGGCATATTAATTTTTTAAAATAATTTGATAATTTTTAAAGAATCAATTAGGAGATTTTTTGTTCTTATTTTTATTTTTTTACAACTTATAAATTACGTCTTGATATTTTGATCACATTATAAACTACGTGTCTAAGAATCTCTACTTGAACCACTTATCACATTAATCAATCTAATTTTTTGTTTTTAATTTGACATAAATACTTTAAATCAAATATACTCTGTTTTTCATTAAAAGAGATGTGAACATATTCTAATTCTACTTCTTCTTCTTTTTGTTACTTACGAATTATTCTAAAAGAGCTCCAATTATAGGGAGACATTTTTAAGTCATCCACTTTTAAACTAATTCCTGCTCAAATCAGATAGATCCCTTATGAGAAGTAAAATTTTAATTCTAAATTTTAAACGATTACATACGTGAATACAATTTAGGGTTTTATTTCTACCTCTTTTACCAGTAAAGCCAATCCTTCGATAAAAAAGAGTAATGGGTTATAGTTAGGACAATGCCAGTTAGGGAGTAGGCAAAGACGCAGACTTCACAAGAAAGGTACGAAGAACATTGTAGGCGCAGTACCATCCACCCCCACCTTCTATCCCCATCGTAGTAGTAACTTCCCTGTCAACTAGGGTCAGCTCTTAAGTAACACCAACAACTACTCGTCAGAATTTGCTTGCTCTTGCTGCTACTAGCTAGTTATTATCAGCTGAATTCCAGCATCAGGGGTAAAAAAAAAAAAACCCCGAATAGGCTTCTTCCAATATGCGAAACATGGGGAGCTCCGTCCCCACCAAAGGCATCGCAGCCATTGTCGGCGTCGGACCAAAGCTTGGCCGATCCATCGCACGCAAGTTTGCCCATGAAGGTTACACTGTTGCCATCCTCGCCCGTGACTTAGGTACCTCTCTTAATGACATGTATCTCTCTTCTCCTTCTCCACCTGTTTGCTTAGCCAGAAAAAGAAAAGATAACGAGGATAATTCGATATTGTTACACAACCAGTAGTTCCCTTTTATCTGCTAATCTTGGAGACAGACTTGTCCTTTTACCGCTTTAACCGCTTATGATTTGTGATGACTTTAACACAGTTTTAACATTTTGTTTCTCTTGAAAATGATTTACATTACAAGTTGGTTACAAACACAAATAGTTTTTGAAGATAATTAGTGAAAAGAAATTCAGTGCTTGAAGGAGAAGAACGATGAAGCTCATGGCGAGATATATACATGATTTGCAGGGAGGTTGTCGAGATTTGCAGACGAGATAGCTAGAGTAGAGAAGGCTCAGGTGTATGCGATTAGAATAGATTGCTCGGCTTCAAGAAGTGTGAGAGAAGCATTTGAAGGGGTTCTTTCACTTGGCTTTGTGGAAGTTCTTGTCTACAATGCATACCAGCCGGTCTCTGACTGGCGACCCACCAGCTTCACTGATATTCGCATCGATTCCTTCGAAAAATCGCTGGCAGTCTCGTCGACTGGTGCCTTCCTTTGTGCCCAACAAGTATACCATTTCTCGACCCTCCATTTCGGTTGTCCCAACTTAGTTAATGACCTAATTAGACCATTACCCTATCTAGTAGAGTTCCTGTATGTTTATTTTATGTTACCAGGTTATTCCAGCGATGGTGGAGAAAGGGAAAGGAACAATCTTGTTCACTGGGTGTGCAGCTTCTTTGAGTGGGTTTGCTGGCTTATCTGAACTATGTAATCACTTACTCCACAAAACATGAATCTTGAAAAATTTTATCTTTGGAGACTACCCATGTTATTTCTTTTTATTTAAAGTGTTTTTTTTTTCTGGCGTTTATCGATCTGAATCTCAACATCTGTACACGTATGTCATCAAAACAGGTTGTGGAAAGTTTGCTTTGAGAGCTCTATCTCAATGCCTGGCCAGGGAGTTCCAACCTCTTGGTGTGCACGTAGCACACGTAGTCATCGACGGTGTAATTGGGCCACCAAGGTTAGTTCATTCTCATCTTTACATCTGTATCGGTTTCTGATGCTCTTTTATTTTTTTCCCCAAATAATCTATCTCATATCTGCCTCTGCCTCCTATTACAGAAGAAAACAGCAATAGATTCTATACATTTTACTGCTTATAGTCCCCTAAGGCCCTCACTTTAATAGCATATATAATACACGGCCAACAATGATAAGATTGGAACAAGAGACATTAACCTAATTGGAAGCATTGGTGAAGAGCTCATTTTTGCATAGTTGTGAAGGGGAAAAGGAGTGATATACTGATAAATGGTGAATGATGAGCAATTAATAAGAAACGGACGGACATTGTAGGGGACCATCGACCTTGCAGAGGACTGCAACTGGACACCAACAACAACAAATAAGTGGAGCAGGTGATATAATGGACCCAGACTCGCTGGCTCAGACCTACTGGCATTTGCATGTTCAGGACCGGACGGCTTGGACCCAAGAACTCGACATTCGTCCCTCCAACTTCAACCAAATTTCCACCCCCAGATTATGTAATTAGTCCCCACCCTCTGCTCTCCATACACTTTATCCTTACAAGAAGAAGTTGCCATTTTGGTTCCTTCTTTTGTCTCCTACTGTCCTACAGCAATGTTTCATTCCTCGTTGTAGCGCACGGTTCATTGGCTTTCTCAAGGCACCTGGGAGATGTTAGGAACAGGATTGGTTTCATAATCTTTCTCTTTATTCCTTTTCACTATCCTTTTGTCTCCAATAGAAAACAAAAAAAAAGAAGGTATTCCACTTATAAATGGGGTGTGGTGGTTTCTTATTGGGATTTGTTTGTACTTAGTAATCAAGTATGCAATATGTTTAGATAGATGAATTAGTTGGATGGTAGACTAGAAAGATATGGTCTTTGTGATAGAATAAATGCATGAAATGATTTGAGTAATCTGTCGGCATTTTGTGATAATAAAAGTTCTGCAAGTGGACAGGGGTTGCATGGTTTGTATAATGTCTTCGTGTCCTGATTAAGGACACAAGCTGCGTGAACCTGTACCTGTTGGCTTTTGACTACTTAAAAAAATCGGAAGATTCATTTACTTTTCTATGCAGAAAACAGGGCAGGAAAACCAACTCGCGAATTATCCAGGCTGGCCTGGTTGCAAATTTTGCTTTGCTCAATTTAGTTTCAAATATATATAGTTAAAAAATGTTTCTCTTTAAATTTTTTTAATTAAATTTATTATTTAATTTTAAATTATTATATAATTTATTTTGCATATATATATATTTTAAAAATTATATACAATTTATTTAATGCATGCATTAAAACATAGGTGCTACGAATTTTTCGTTTCGAAAAGGAAAAAAAATTGTATATCGTAAGACGGTGAAGTATGGACCATCTCAAAAGTCATGAGGTGCCAGCTCAGCTCTTGTTTTTCTACGGAGACGGAGGCCCTTCAATGGGGCCCGCAAATCTACGTATCTCACATACGTTACAGTAATGACGCAGAACTGGACTCCCACTTTCTAATCATTAGCATCTCTTTCACTCGCTGCTGCTAGTCTATCTTGACAATAGGTTTTTGAATAATTGTGTCTCTTAGGTACAATAGGGCCGGGCAGCTTCAGAGTAAGTTTTGGAAAAATTGGGTTCGGCAAATAAAACCAAAACTATATTATTTTGAGATCAGTTGTGTTGTGTCATACGCAATTAAGGAAGGCAATGGACCCTTTGGAGCCTACTTGCATGTCTAAATTCTCTGAAAATTTCAAACACGAGTATTGAAGATTTGTGTGATTGCTATAATTTACCTCATGATATTCGCATCACCAGGAGGCAATGCGTTGTTGGCTTTCACACCATACTTCTATTTCCACTTGTTTACGCGAGTCAATTTTATTTATTAACTTGTTTCTATAAATAAATTTGTTTACATCAAATTAACTTCCTTTAATTCATAATTAGTGCAAATTATTGTACATTTTGTTAAATTCCAAATCTATTCATTCCCTAATATTAACACTGAATTTTGAGAAATTTAAACAAAAAATATATTACATGTAAGTGAAATTGTATACAATTAAAGATATATATATTTAAATTAAATTTTCAAGTCAAATAAGTTATGGGTCATATCTTTACATATAACTCCAACTAATAAATTTTGGATAGAATTTTGCCTGGTAAAAGATTTTATAACGTTTTGTAACTATTTCTATTTGGGGGGAGCAGATTGATAAGTCACCAATCGTTTATGAGAACAAGGTGGAACAAGAAATTGTTGTCCTTTCTCCGCTCATTGTTGGACAGCTATGAGGTGGCAAGAGATTAAGACTATCGACATTATATCATGGACATACGCCTGTTTTGTAGTCTGAGAAATTAGAGTTAAGCAAATTCTTAGGCTCACTGTGAACACTAGTACTCCTAACACTACAAAATCTTGACGAAGACATATTGTAACCAGAAGCCAGACCCATTCTTGTGAGCAATGGAGCGGTCTACTACTGGGCTAATAGCCCGTTGTGCAGACCCGGTACCCTTTATCCCCTTTCAGCTCAAATTTATGGTTTCCATTGCATTGGTGCAAATTCAATCCTCCCCGGCACTATGCCCAAATGAAAGACCGCCTAGAAGTCCGAGGACCTTTGATCGCTGATTGAATGTGAAGAGCTCGAAGCCTGAAAGCTCAGGTGAGGCAACGAGTGAAACTGCTGTAAAAATACAAGAGGTAAAAAGAAATTTTATCCATCTCTGAATCAACAAAATGAAAAATGGGGGAGAAATCAAAGAAAGAGAGAAACAAAAGCAAATTGGATTAAGTATCAAGGAGTTAAAGAATTTAATCAAGGTAAACGTTTTTAAGACAATAAATTTATTGTTACGTTTTCACATCAAAGTGAAATTTTCGAGCTTATGTTTCTTTCGTTAAAGGAGATTTGAGAAAAGATGGAATAGGAAGATGTGATTTCTTTCATGACCTGCTTTCAAAGGCGGGAATCCCTCTGTTAAGCCGTATTCTCTCTCTTTATTCATATCATAACAGAACCCATTTGTTATTCCAATGCAGATTGTCTGTACCCTGTATCTCCAATGCTGCTTGATTCTCTGTATTTACTCTCAAGTCTCAACGAGACTTCCTCAAATCTCTGTATTTACTCTCAAGTCTCAACGAGACTTCCTCAAATAGGCTTTTATAATATCAGATTTAATGCTTCTTTCAAATTGAAAAATAAAAAGAAATGCTCACAAAATCAACATGTCCAACCAGCCTCAGTTTATGTTTCATCAAATAGGCTTTTGTACTATCAGATTTAATGTTTCTTTCAAATCGAAAAACAAAAAAAAAGCTCACAAAATGAACGTGCGCAACAACCTTCGATTTACACTTCCTCAAATAGGCTTTTATACTATCAAATTTAATGTTTCTTTCAAATTGAAAAGTAAAAGGAAATGCTCATAAAATCATGTGCAATAAGCCTTGGTTTACGCTTCCTCAAACAGGCTTTTGTACTATCAGATATAATACTTCTTTCAAATTGAAAAATAAAAGGAAATGCTCACAAAATCAATGTATGCAACAAGCCTCAATCTACACTTTCTCAAATAGGCGTTTGTGTTATCAACTTTAATGTTTCTTTCTGAAAGGAAGAATAAATCTAAGAAATTGAGAGTGAAGTGTAATGTATTAATTTCTAATATGTTTTGCTTTACAACATATACTATATTTATACACAATTTGAGATAAAGTGAATCAATTTGTAATTGATTCAATCTAAACTAAATGATCAAATTATATGTGATGTTATCTAAACTAAGATGCCTTGGTGTAAGGAGGAGTTTATCTAATGTAATTATAAAAGAAAAGATTTAGAAGATGTTCTATTATTAGCCCCCCACAAGTCAATGTTTAGAAGAACTTTGAGCTTGTGACTGTAACAGTTAAAAAAGAGTAGAACCCATTGGCTTGGTGAGAATATCAGAAAGTTGTATAAACAAAAATTTCTTTGCAAGCCAATATATGATGTATAAACAAAAATTTCTTTGCAACCAAATCAAGAACAAAATGCATATCAATTTGAATATGTTTGGGGTGTAAATGTGGCTTAGATGCTAAGAAAGTAGTGAAGAGGACTTAGATCTTTTAGTGAAAGTAGAGTGAAGAAAATTAATGATGGTTTGAACAAATTGTTGTGGAGATTAAGTAGTTACCAAGATATCATCCACTTAAACAAGGAAAAAGATGGTGTGAGTTAATGTGGAGTGAATAAAAAGAGATGTATCAACTTTGCATGATGTGAATTGAAGGTGTAAGTTAATAAACTAAACAGTAAAACGAAGCTCCAGGAGCTTACTTAAGACCATAAAGCTTTGTGTAGATGACATATATAATAAGGATGATGAGGATCAGTAAAATCATGTAGTTATTACATTAAAATAGGTTCTTGTAAGCTGCCATGGAGAAAAGCTTTGTTAACATTAAGTTGACATGTAACATCCCGTCACCGATGGGATGTGTACTGTTCATTGCATACGTATTTGGCATGCTCATGCATGATTTAATTA
>JAJMLV010000228.1:61430627-61444000 GCA_027123465.1 Erythroxylum coca | reverse complement strand
CATCATATGTAATTCATCCTAATTCATCATCATCAATTCTCTATCATAACATGATATAAACACTAATCATTTACTTAGATTTTAAACTCCAATTTCAACTCAAAAGATCAAGCTAATTAAGTATTCCAAGCAAGCAGAAATATCACACATTCAAGGTAGAATTTGGTTGGATGTAAGCTAGAACATGTGGGCAACTTCAAGCTAATCTTTTAGTTAATTTTGTGAGGGTAAAACATGGATTTTTGTATAGCAATTGGACATAAGCATGAACATAAATAGGGAGATGAAAGAAGTGAGGGCTTTGGTGGTGGGAAAGAAGAAATAAGAAGAGAAATGAGCTTAACGAAACTTACTCCTACAAAAACTCACCAACTAAGGTGCTAGGTGTCATATAATTGAATAGCCATATGTCTTATGCCATGTTCAGCACTTATTAAGCATAGGTGCTGCCAAATGTCTCTAACTAACTAGGTCATTTGTCCATTAATCAACTATGTCATTTGACATCAACTTACCAGCTCATTTGTCTCACAATGATTGATTCATTTTTCAATTAATTACTTGTCCATTTGTCACTTATTTAACTATACCAAATGTCACTTAATTATACGCTAAATCATCCAAATTTTTCATATATATAAATTTATTTAACCACTTGGTATTTTTCCTTGTCCAAATATACATTTAATCCATTAATATCCCAATTAATAAAATTTAATCCCAATTTACTAATTGAAATCCAAACATGCCAAAATTCAAGACATACCAAATCACAATTCACATCATGTTCACTTAAATTGTTTCGTACCTTGGAATAAGTCAAATGAGTGCATATGTTATCTTTGTAATGTGTTCAAATATAAATTCGTGTATGAATGCTAATGTTATGCAAGTATATGCAATATTTAATCTAGGGTTAAACCCTAAGCAAATTCTAAAAAAAATGGGATATTAAAATAACCTTATTGATTGAGGACCAACTAAGATTGAGGGAAACTTTGTGCATTATTCTGTGTAAATTGATGAGTGGAGTTGTTCTCTTTACATGACTGTGTAGTGTTGACTTGCCATGATATATCAAATCATTTTTGACTTCTTAGAGCCTCATGTCTAGGTTTGTGGCATAGCTAACAGAAAACTCTATTTCCATTCCATCCGCCTCCTTTTCCATGACCTTCTTTTTCTCTATATCCACTTCTTCCACCTTGATTGTTTATATTCTGGTTATTGTTGTTGTAAGTTACAAGGTTGGCCCTAGGTGATGAATTATTTTCTTGAGCAATTGTCCTCAACTGATCTATCCTTGTTTCATGCATCATGAGAGAGTATTGTACTTCTTGTAGGGTTAAAGTTTTCATGGAGTGTGTTAAATAAACCACAACAACATCATATTCATGACCAAGACCATTAAGGGCACTTAATACTAGTTCATATTCTGTGATGACATGTCCTGCAACTTGGAGTGAATCTCCTATGGTTTTAACTTTCTGTATATACTTAGATATGATAAGCGATCCCTTTTTAATTGTTGAGAGTTGATGTTATAGTTGTAGGACTATAACTATGGAAGTTTGAGCATAAAGACTCTCTAGGATTTGTCATACTTGGTAGGATGAATTATAACGGTTTACCTACCTTATCACTTCTTCTCTAATGGTTGAGAGTAGCAAACGTAGTAACAATTGATCTATTCTACGCCATGCTTTGTAATTTGGGTTTTTGGTGGCTTGATCCATGTCTGCAGTGATGAACTGAGGAGGAGGTGCAGTGGTGATGAAACTTTCAAGTTTAAGAGTTCTTATGGCTGCAAGTAGTTGTGCTCTCCAGTTAATAAGTTCTACCTATCAAGGTTAATTGGAAGATTAAAGTTTAGGGTTTTTGCTAAGACGGGGAAATCAAGAGAAGGGGTGGAAGATTGTGAAGCATTTTGCTAGTAGCTAATAAACTAGAGTTGGGATCTATTGACATTGGTCACAGATAAATCTCTGATACCATGTAAAGATTTATGAAAGGAATGGTAAAGACTTATGAAAGGAATATTTGTCTTATTTTATCTCTGTAAATGTTTATATATACACTTGGTGAATGAATGTGAAATATGCAATCATAACATAAATAAATCAAACGATTGTAGGGTATTTTGTTGAAACTGAAAGTGTAAGACAACTCATATTAACTGGTAGTGGAATTTCCCTTTGTAACCTTTGTGCTTTCTCTTTTTACAAAGATGACTTAAAATTGGCTTGTATTTTGACAAACTTACTTCACGTGGTTTGAATTCAAACTCAATTGAATTTTAGATGATTCAAAACTCTTTAAAACTGAAATTACCTAAGAGTTTGAACCTGACTGATCTTCAAACTTTTTAAATCAAAAAGCATATTAAAAGAGGAGCGAAATAAATTATTGTGCAAGTTGATAATCCTCTTACCATTAAGAATGCTTATTATTTTCATCTTTCAAATACTTTGGTGATGACTTCTGGATGAAAAATAAACTGCGACTTAAAAGTTTTCACACTCACAAGATGCAAATTGCTTTTGCACGCATTTACAAACTTTTTGCATGAATATGTCAGTACTTTTGGTGTGGTTATTAAACCAATTTCGTAACCAAATAGGTTGGTGTTAGTGGTTCAGCACTCTCATCCCTTAACCAGAGGTCTCGAGTTCGAATCCTGAGAATGGAAAAATCTATTTGGCCAGCACTTTACCCCTTACAGATTGACCCGGTGCGAGCGATAATTAGTCTGGAAGTGGATGGCTTAAAAACGCATTCTCATGAGTTAAGATCCTTCTAGAACACCTTATGGACTTTAAAAAAAAGACGTATAAAGAAACTAACGTTATGAAAATATACAATTTTCATAATAGATGATCAAAGGTTTATAAGCTTACTCCAATAGTACAGCAGCTTGTTCATCTTCTAGTTGATAATAAAGCAAATATTTTTTCATAATTTTTTCCAATAATACAAGTACATTGTTGATATTAGGTCTATAAGTAAAGTTTGTGTTATAATTAGCATGAGATATTTTAAATTTTTATTAATTAATTTTAAATCAAATTTGACTTTGAATGCTACTTCAATATAGACAAATGTAGACAATTTCACATCAATCAATTAAATGAATAATGATTTACAGTTATGATGATAGACAAATTCTACAATCAAAGCCTTGTCTTATGGTTTAAACAGCGAATTAGGTTTCCTAATCAACATCAGTTGGTGTTTATGTCTATTAAGTGTAATGTAAACACGTATGTATGGGTAAAGATAGTTAGTTTAGGGTCCCAAATAGCTTTGAAGTCAAAAGTTGGAGGACAACCCATCAATCATCATACCTCAAGGTGTAGATCTTATCAGCTGAAATTTAGCAGTTTCAAAAATTTTAATTGATTTAACATATGAATCGGTTGATGGAAATATTTGGTAAACGGCTGATTGAGTTAGTAAAATTAATTCAATCAATTGAAAAAGAAATCGTTCGAGTATAGGAGTGTTTTACTCAGCTATTGAAAATGTAATATGCAAAAAGTCAATTGTATCTTTTATTTTACTCTTAAAAACAAAACTATTATGCCTGTGACAAGGTGTGATATAAGTGTCACATTCTGTAAGTTTTTTTATTTTATTTTTATCATTTTAAGTTTAATTATGTTTTATAAAAAAATTAATTTAATTGTGTTACTACTTACTATTAACTTTATAAAAATTAAAATTAAAATGATAAAAATAAAAATAAAAAAGAATACTTAATTTGGCTTTAAATTAAGTGTCACGAGCGTTTTGATTTTTTGTTTTTATCATTTTAATTTTCATTTTTTAATAAAAATTTTATAACAACAACGACAACAACAATAATAATAATAATATACGATTTATGCCTTATTGACTTAATTTTTTGTAAAATTAAATATCTAAAATTTTATGAAAATATTCAAATAAATACTAAGATATAATACTCTTGTTTCATTTTTTTTTAAGTCATGCCAATATATGTTATTTTATATATAAACAACTAATACTAAACATCTAATTTTATCAAACATCTTTAATAAATATGCTGTTATCTGTTGATCAAATCAGTTAATATAATCCGCTATTAACTAACCGTTGATAGAATTAGCTAACAGATAATGCAATCAGTTGATTGTCAAACAGCTTTTAGTATGTATTTGCATATATATAAATTCATATTAAACTAATGGAATTGCTCCATATTAAAAAATTATTATTATTTGTTTAAGTCAAATTAATTGTTTTGCTTTAAATTATTGATTCATTTAATAATCACTTATATTTAACTATTTAATTCTTACATAAATTCACTTCTATTATACTGACATACATATATACATTGCAGTTATCTTTATATAATGATTTTGTACATCAGAACGTATTGAACCTATAATCCTTTTTTAGTTTTAAGTTATACAGAGAGAATTGGTCAGCTTAAATTCTTAAGAGACAAGCTAATAATTTTTTTTAACCTTATTAGGAATGCCAATTTAAGCTCGATTCGACCCGACTTGATTTTGACATGAATTTTTTGGACTACGAGTCGAGTTAAGTCGAGCACGACTCGATTGAAATGCAAAAAATGACGTTGATTTTACATTTTTAAAAAATATAATCAGATAGGTCGGGCTGACCTAAGCCGTTTGTGTCCATCTGGTCATTGGTTGGGCCAGCTCTTGCTTGTTCGGCCACAGGCCGCTATTGGCCCATCCCAACTTGGCCCATTTGACATGCATAAACCTAATCCTCCACTTATGTTTGGACTAATTCACCATATCAACTTTATATCTTATTCCCTATTTTTTAAATATTAATAAAAATATTTGCAATTATTGTTCTTTATGAATATATTAACTAAAAATTTTAAAAATATGTAATAAAATTTCAATCATATACACCAAAATTAAAACTTGGTAATTTAAGAAATGGATTTAATGAATTATCATTGCCAAGTATTTAATTTCTAACTATATTAAGACTAATTAAGGTTTTAAAACTCTTAAACTTGAATCACTAATGATACGTGCAAAGTTGAAATTTTGAATCATTAATAAAGTTGATTCAATCAATATTTTAAAAACTACACCAGAAGTTAAATGGAAAAAACATGAATTTTAAAGTTTAATAAATTTAATTGATATTAGATCATCATAAAATCGACAAATGATTAAATAAAATTAAGAAATTTAAAATATAATTAAAAGAGATTATCTATTTATCTCGAAAGTTTTGAGTTTAACTAAATTTTTTTTAAATAAAAACTAATTAATTTATTTTAGTTAATAAGAAGTTATTAATTTGTCTAATTAATTAATAAATTGATAAAATTTTAATAACAAAATTTATTAAAATAAATAAAAATTAAATAGTTTAAAATTTTTTATTTTTCAGGTTAGACTGACCTGAGATAAGTTTTCTTATCATTGCTTCCTGTTGATTCAATTTAAATTAAATCTAAATTTAAATTGAACAAAAAAAATATTCTTAGCTTTCCTTCCGGCGCATTGTTGCCAAGGATAGACACGTACGGACAGCGACAACAAACGTCACAATTCATGTAAGCTTTCCTACAACATGAACATAATATTAGAAAACTATAAAAATTGTGACCCTAATTTTACTCTCGTTCATAATGTGGTTGGAAATATATTTTAGTTTGGTTAAAGCTGGCAATTTTGGTTTGTTAGGTATATGGAAGTGGCATTTTTCTCCTCTCTATCCTGCTAGAGGATATGTTTGGGGTGTAATGTGTCAGGTTTGTTCTTTCCATTTCATTCCAAAAAAAGGCAATTTTCTCTTTTGAGTCACCATATTCAAAGAGTTGATAGGTTCTTCTTCTTCTTTGTGATGATCACCCGAACAAAAAAGAATAAAAGTGACTGGGTCATGGGTTTGGCAGATCATAGGTTGCTTGCTCTGTTTCATTGTTTGTTGCTCCTGCTCACATGATAAATCAGGTAACTTGCAGATGAAGATGGTTTCTTTATCTCTTGATTTTTATGTGTTTGTTGTCAACTTGAGCCTAGCTTCGTGGGTTTTGTACCTCTGACTCGTTCTTTGTTAAATTTGTGTGTAGTTTTCGGTTTTTCTTGTTCCTGAACAGGTGTTGAAGCCTGTGCATGCGTGTTTCGTCAGTGTCAGTCAGACTTATAGAACAGTTAAAGATTGCTCCTTTCGTGTTTGTTGCTTTCTTATGATTTTTCTCTTTACGTTTTCCTATCTTTAAGGGTTTCTGTTTCCTAAATAGTAGGTCTTTTTTACTATTTTATACAGGAGATTCGAGGCTGTTTCTGGGTTTCTCTGCTTTCTTCTAAACTTAATCTCACGTGCAATCGTAAAGCCTTTTTCCTCTTTGGGTTCATCTGGGTAAACAAAGATTTGCTTCTTTTTCCAACAGGTTTTCTTTTTCTGAGTATTTGATTGCCACTTGTACGGTCCTTTACATGTTACCATTTCAATCTAAGTTGGGAGGTTTCTATGAGGGTTAAGCTCGGATGATCTTCATGGAGGGTCCTTATGAAGCATCCAGCAATGGTGAAGCAGAAATTTGCAATCTTCAGTGTGTCAGATACTCACCATTTCAGTCTCGCACCAAATTTTCCTCATCTTGGTTTGATTTGAGAGTCTTTTATGTTAGGATCAGTAATTTTCAGGTTGATAATTTGACCCCGAGTTTCTTACTCTCAACCACATCCCTCTAACTCCTGATACCCAATTCGAAGTTATGATGCTAAAAGTGGCATGTGTTCGGACGGTATCTCGTCACTTCTTAGAAGGGATCAAATAGATAAAAAATCTGAAGAAGCTACATTTGTAAGCACAGATAGTATTAGGACAACTGGGAGTGTGAAATTTGAAGTGTATGAGAAAGATCGGTCCTTCAAATGTCGAACAACAATGGTTCAAATGGGGAGTTTAAAGGCAATGAGAAGAGGTGGAGTATGACTTGTGAATCTGCAATTACAGTGGTACTGGCTTCTTAAACGGAAAACACATAACCTATCCCTAGTCACCATCACCAACCATTGAAGTTTACATTACAGGCTGTTTCTCAGGAATGCCTATCATATTAACCAAGATTATGCAGCTTAGTTATGGAAAGAAGCATAATAGAAAGGGTGTGTTGGATGCAATTCCGGAGAACGAGACAACAGAATCCCTCAAAAACGATTCATCTGGTGATGACCTTAAGGTAAAAACTCTTCAAACTTGGTGATAATTCATTTGATTACCATTATCAGACATTGCATTAAGAAGTGTTCTTGTACTGCTTGAAACAGCCCCATGTTTCTGTGCAGATATTCTCTGTACTTACCCAATTATTAACTTTAGACGGGATGTTCTAAACTGTTGTCTGTTTCCTGTACTGAAACATGTTTCGCTGTCTTAAAGGGTCTCATGCTTCATTAGACATTGATACTTGAACTTGCATGGAGCCTCTTATCCTAGATGACATGGGTATGGGTAGAGCACCGTCTCCAAGCTGTGAGATAGTACTCAACTACCTCTCCTCATCCTTTCTGTTACATTGTTTTCAATATCCTTTCACTGGCAGGCTCTGAGCCTGACATTAATGGAAGGAGGCTGTTTTCCACAAGTGGTCCCTCTGTTTCCTAGGTGACGGAGTGTTTTGTTGGATTTAGTCCCTTTAGTTTCATAGTAATTCTCGTTCAGCTTTACGTAAGCATACGGGAGCAAAGTATTTAATGTTTCTGTCTCCAAGTATGGAAGATCCTGAAGCACACAACCAAAATCATTTAGATGGATCTTTGTATGCTTATAGGTAAATATGATTCAATGCAAACTGAAACAAGTTTTGTTCACTGATGGATACTGAGTAAGAGGTCTCTAAATCAATATAATTTTATAAAAGCCCCCAATCTGCAGAGCTGCATGTGCTCTTTCCTGTTCCATGTGAAGGGCCTATTTTGGTTCTGTCCTGATAAATTTGCACTTTTTGGGATATTGGTATGTAGGCTACGATTAATCAGCTCTATAATCTTCCTTCCATGGACTGGAATTCCTTTAGTTTGATCTAAGTAAAACTCAACCCTTTGAGCTGAAAAAAACATAAAAATCTCCTCTGTTTGATTATTTGGCTTGTGTGCTTTGACACATTTCTGAGGTATGTATATCTCTAGAATTGAACTTCGTTCAGTTTAGTGCCACCCTTATCTTTGCTCCTACTATGATTTAAGTCATTAACGGCTACATAGTAGGAATGTAAATTCTGCACCTCATTTGTGATATCATCACAATTATGCTTTGCAGGTAGCAGAGTACAAGAGTTACAAATTGGAAACTGAAGAAGATTATGGTAACATGTACTGGAGGAGGAAGGAGAATTTAGAAAGTGAAGATGGCGAATTGTCCTGGTTCAAAATAGGTGTCAGGGTTGGTGTAGGGATTGGACTTGGCATTTGTGTTGGAATTGGTGTAGAATTTGGATTACTGATTTGCACTTACCAAGCAACCTCTCAAAACTTCAAAAGAAGGCTTGTTTGATCCCTCTTACCTGATGTAGCATACCCAGTTCTGAAAATCCAAAAGCACCTAACATTCTCATGCTTGAAAAATGGTCATCTGACACCATATTTTGACTTTTGAATTAGGACTTTTCCCTACTTTTTGTTGTTTTTCCTCTTGAATTGTAGTTTGTTTCAGATACTGTGTTCTAGACGGGTTTGACAGATAAAGTGCTTCCTGCTAATGTGAAGGGACAACGTAGTTCAACCTATGTGGCCAATACAGTTATGAATACCAGTGAAAATAGGGTGATCTGATTTATGCGTACACTTTCCATGAAAATGCAGTGTCAGCAAGAGAAATGTTAAGAGTAAAGAGAAGGGAAAATGTTCGTAGCCAAATGAAGGTTGCCAAAGATGAAGATCTGCCCATTAGAAGATCCAAATAGCTAGCTGGAGAGATTAGGGAGCCAACCGACTTTGATGCCGCTTCAGCTCCATGAAAACCGTTACTGGCTTCATGAGTCCTTGTAGTCAAATCCCCAGAATGATGCAGCTTTCAGATCATCTTCAATCATTAACTTTGAGAATTCTTCATGGTTGTACTTCAATATGGCTTTTCCTCCAAACTCTTTGGGAAGGTTTTCTTCATCGAAGTACGACTTCATGACTTCCACACTGTCATTTTTATTAGGGTAGACAAACTTCACCTTTTCAAAAGTTTTGGGATCCAAGAAATGCTTGACAACCTGCAATATATTGGATCAGAACACAAAGCTGATTTGTGTCATTACTAAGGAAGAGGGAAATTTTAAGCTTCATCAGTGTGTAGCAGCATTGGCCTCTTACAGCAACTAGTACTGGTGGGAAGCCGTATGATTTCAAGTGTTAATCAGGTGGGGATCAATAACTTCCAAGTTGTCACAGAACAGAGTGCAGTGAGGGCATTAGAATTCAAACCTTCCAGAACGCTTCAAAAATCCGAGGAGGATTGTACATAAACGAAACGGCTAGCCTCTCAGGATAGTGGTTCTGCAGTATGTAGGAAGTCTCATGGGCAGTCCTGATGGGAACACTGTTGGCCATGGACCAGCCAGTAAAGTCTATCAGCCAGGACATTTGTTCTTGACCTTGTGGAAGGTTCAGGATTGCATTCTCTAAGAGGTACACCAACTGCCGGATCTGGTTTTCTTTTCCTGTTGTATTCTGCAGTAGTTGCAATGGCATTTAGTTCAAATTTAAGAAAAATTAGTGGAATCGAGTCATTCCAATTCTATACCTGCATTGCTGGTCTTAATATAATAACAGTCCTTCCTTGACGGTCGTGAAAATTAGCTTTATATGCTTTTCCGGTCTCACTTTCGATTGCGATTTCAGGCTGACAATACAATGAAATAAGGGGAAAATTTTGTTCTTCCAAGGTCAAAGACGTGCACACTCAGTTTTAAAGATCACCTACCCAGCGAATTTCCTCAGGCTTGTACGATGATCTCCATTCAAGCGTCTCTTCCAACATTTTCTTTGCTTTATTTACATTCCAGTTTCGAGCTACCAGATATCTTCTGAAACATGCATCGGTGCAGAACCGGGAGTTCCGACCAGACAGAGGACCAATTGCATCCTTAAGCTCCTTGATCTGAACACCAAAACAGGAAATTAGCAAAGCAGTATTGTAACAGATACACAGGTTAATTACAGTGTCAACACAGAAACACGCAATTTAATCACCACCTTGGCCTGATGGTGTAGGTCTTCATCTTCCTGATTGTGAGAAGAAGTGTTCTTGCGACGAAACATGAGTGGTTCTGGTACCTGAGCCTGGGTTTAAACTCTAGATATATTGGAAATGAATAACATATTTCACATAAAGTGCCGTAAGAATTGAACAATCATTCACAAGACAAAAGATGACAGATCTCAAGATCGGTCACAACGGACGAAGAAAAAGAAAAACATCCAATCCCAACAGAGATTCAGCTGAGACAGAAAGGAAAAACATACAAAGTCACAAACTTTTCATCAGATCAATCAACACAGCAAGGTAGGATTTGCATACCAAGTGAATGAAGCAGAGACCAGTTACCAACCAACAGAACCTGAGAGACCAAATGGTTTCTGTTCTATTAGAGTTGTCTGGTTAAACCTTTAACCTTGTTTTTGATACCATTTTGCTCATTTTTTTTTAAAAAAAATACAAAGGTAGCATAATACTGAAAATTATCATAAAATAAAATATAAACCCTAACAATTTAAAAATGTTTAAAATATTCATTAATTAAATATGACATTAATATTAATGTTATATTATTTATTATTTATTAACTAAATAAATTAAAAACTCAATTTATGAAATATATAAAAGGAAAACCATTATTTTGGTGGTTTAACATGAACAATTTTGAATTGCATAATTTTTCAATTCAGTTTTTAATTTTTTAATTTTATTTAGTTTAATAATTTTTTTAGTTAAAAACTAATCAATTTATTAATTAATCAACCATTTTTTATAAACTAATCAGATTGTAAAAATTAAAATAAACCAATTAATTTTAATTTAACAGTCTATTTTTTCAATTATAATCTTCTTCTATTATTTTTTAAATGTTAAAATTCTTATTTTATCCCTTTGACTTCTAGTCTCAGTTTTGAAAACATTAAATTTTATTGAAATGGTTACAAAAATATTCAATTTTAAATTAGAAGTTGATTTAAAATAGTTTATTGGATCTGTTTGCTTCCACGATACCAGGGTCCGGCGTCAGGACTTTTTGGACTTTGCTAAAGCCACATGCTGTTCTCCTTCACCGCCATCAACGCCATTCCGATTTATGTGCTTGTTTGTCATGTTTCGCACGCGCACTCTAGCATGTCTCTGTCTTGGTCAAAGGTCGTACATAATTATCTGATTAGTCAATGAGTTCCGTAATATCATTTTTCTCAATCATATTTGTCAATGTTACAACTTGAAACTTTTAAAGATGTAATTAAAAGCTTACCTTATAACTATACATGTCATGACAAGCACGTACTAAACTATCCCCAACTTGTCGGGAACACATAGCTCCCAGTTTTGTATTAACTAATACAGTTTATTGTTGGAAAATGACAGATCAGAAGAACACCCCACAAGTCAAAAACGGCATGTTCTGCAGTTTTGAATAAGTGTAAGCTTTGGAAATAATGCAATTTATTTAAGTACTTAGCATTAAAGCAAAGCAAATCAACCCTTGTGACAAATGATGCCTCTATGGATCAAATTAGGCGAGCTCGCTGCCAACCAGCCTAACTCTTTCATCAAACAACCAGCTCGAACTCTTCCATGAAATGAGCCGGACCTAACTTCAAAACAATGTTGTTCTACAATTATTTGCAAAATAACATTATTATTAAAACAAAATTTCAGAATAACAGGGACGAAGAGGTCCAGGTGGATTCCAACGACCAACCTCCCAAGCGTTTCAGCTTAGGCGATCTAACCACGTTTAAGCTAATAGATCCTTCACAAAACCAAGCAGGATAAAGTTGAGACGTACGGGAGATACGCAGAGGCCCTAGGCTGCGGAGTCTAACGGCTGGTACAGAGAGTCATTCGTAACCAACATGTCGTACATGTGTTGGAGACACGCTTAATATAATTAGCGAACCATTCTCTATACTCGCGTACATATGTTGTTCGCTGGTCTTGTTCACCCAACTACAATTCCAGCTCTTCTGCGTTTTGCGCTCATGCTCCTTCATCTTCAATAATCTCTGCATCAATCTCCTTCTCCTTAACGTTTTTGTTTATCAGATTGATTTCAGGAAATCACTTTTGGAGGTCGAAAACATATTTCCAAGTCGCATTGGTGTTTTCCCCATCGAACCATTGAATTAACTACTGTGTGACCACTCGATTGTTTCTTTTGGTGATCCTTCTGTCCAATATTGCTACTGGAACTCGCTCTGCGGGCATTAAGAATTCAAGTAGAGATGAACTAGTACGATCTTGGCCTTCATGCACTTTTTTACCCTACGATATATGAAACACTGGATGTATTGTTGCATTGAGTGAAAGTTCTACCTATAAGTCACCTTCCCAATTCATTGAATCACCCAATATGGCACGTAGTACAATGGGGATAGTTTCTGATTACTCCTCCTTTGTAAAGAAAACTGATTGTAGGGTTGAAGTTTTAATAACACCGTATCTCCAACCTTGAATTTCCTTTTTGCACATTTAGAATTCGCGTACTGCTTCATGCAGTTTTGGGCCCTTTATAAATGAAACCTTGTGACATTAAGTATAGCCTCCCTGCTATATAAAACTCTATCAACTTCTTAGACTGAATCTCCTGCAATGTATGGAGTGTACGTTGGGGGATGGATAACCATACAAAACTTCAAATGAAGTAGTATTAATAGCAACTCGGTAAGTGGTATTGTACCACCATTATGCCAACGCCAACCCCCCTCCTCACTTTTGAGGTGTTTCTCCACATAAACAACGCAAATAGGTTTCAAAAATCTTGTTTACGGCCTCTATTTGCCCATTCGTTTGTGGATGGTAGGGAGTCGAATATTTCAGCTTAACCCATTGCAACCGAAGAAGCTCCTACCAAAATTTGCTCAAGAATCCTAGATCTCTATCACTGACTATAGACTTCGGCATTCCATGTAACTTAAACACATTATTAAGAAATAATTCAACTATATCACAGGCAAAATAAGGGTGCTTGATGAGAATGAAGTGAGAGTATTTTGTAAACCTATCAACCACTACCAATATAACAGACTTCCCTTTCGAAACAGGTAAACCCTCCATGATTCACTACAAGAGATCCGAGGATTACCGACGGAAAAAACCGGCGGTAAGTATCGAGTTGCCGTCGCTGAATTCATTCACCGACG
>JAJMLV010000228.1:61416211-61430527 GCA_027123465.1 Erythroxylum coca | reverse complement strand
TAGTGGGTTACAATATAGATGATATCAGAAACTTGAAAAAACAATTGTCAAAATAATTTGATATGAAATATTTGGGTCCAGCTAAGGAGATTCTTGAGATGCAGATCACCAAAAATAGATAGAGAGCGAAATTACAATTATCTCAAGCAGAATACATTAATTGTATTTTGCAACGGTTTAATATGGCGAATGCTAAACCAATCAGTACTCCCCTTGCCAGTCATTTTCATTTATCCCAAAATTAGTCACCTTAGACAAATGAAGAGCGAGACTTGATGGCAAAAATTCCTTATGCCTCTGTTATTAGGAACTTGATGTATGTCATGGTATGCACAAGGCCAGACATAGGCTATGCAGTGGCAGCAGTTAGCAGATTTATGGCAAATCTAGGAAAAGTCCACTAAGAAGCAGTCAAGTGGATTTCAAGATATCTTCGAGGCACTACCAAGAAATGCTTGTACTTTAGCAAAGGAGAAATAAAAGTAAAAGGTTATGTTGACTCAGATTATGCAAGTGAAGTTGATAGAAAAAGGAGCATCACTGGTTACATTTTCACTGTAGGTACAACAACTGTGAGTTGGATATCGTAGATTCAGAAGATTGTTGCATTATCCACTACAAAAGTTGAGTACATAGAAATAATCAAAGCTAGCAAAGAGATGATTTGGCTTTATAATTTGCTATCAGAGTTGGGTTTCATGCAGGAAAAGAATGTGCTATATAGTGACAGTCAAAGTGCAATTCATCTGGCCAAGAATCCAGCATTCCACTCCAAAACCAAACATATCGGTGTTCATTATCATTTCATCAGGTCCTTGCTAGAAAATGAAGTGTTAACACTTGAGAAGATCCTTGGAAGCAAGAATCCTGCGGACATGCTAACCAAGGTGGTGACAATTGACAAACTGAAGTTGTGTGCAACTTCAGTTGGCCTGCAAGAGTAATAAAATCTAGACGAGCTACTGCATCAACCAGGTGTGAAGACAGATTGAAATCAGTCTTCAAGTGGGAGATTGTTAGGTAAAGGGACTTTTGTCCCATATTGAAAGTGAGAGAGGGAGGGGGAGGCTAAATAAGTATAAATAAACCCCCTCCCCCTCCCATTTATTTCATCCAAAATCAAAGCAAATTTATTAACTCTTAGTAAGAGTGGTAAATTTTGGTGAGTAATTTTTGGGATGTATTGGGATAAGGGTTTGAGAGTGTATGTAAACACTAGTGAGATGAGTGTTGAGTGTAAACATTTGTAAGTGTTGTTTTTCTCCCTAATAAAAAGAGTGTGTAGTAGCCCTGGAGATGTTGGCACAATTTGGCCGAACTCCGTTATCAAATTTTGTGTTGTTCTACTGACGTTTTATTTGCTTAGAAATAGTTTAATTTCCTAACAAAAAAGAGAAGTGGAATTAGATGAGACTAGCAACTAGGCCCACAGGCAACAGAAATAGATACTTTTTATATTTATAATCCAATTATTCAAGTTGATCTCATTCACTTCAAATAAAACTGAGCTAAGTTAAATTGTCAGAGCTGAAAATGACTAGGAAGTTTTTGTTTCATGGAGTTTTCGGTTGTTGGCCAGATCTTATGATTGGAAAGTAGAACACCGTGATCCAGGCTTGAAGTGGTGTCAGATCAGTCACTCTCAAAGCAACTTCGAGGAATAAGAATCAATTTGATTGTGTATCAATTTACATCAAGGGCACAGTCTTGATCCTTATTGACTACGTACTTCAAGCATACCTTGCTAATTTTATCTCGAAATAAGGCAATTCCATCAGATTGACCCCGTATAAGAGGAAACTATCCATTCTGCAAATTTCAAAGAAGGTCCTAAGCAGGAGATTGCTGTAACATACAGAATTTTAACCCGATTACATGAAAGAATTATGAGAAACAGTGCCTTCCAGATTTTGTTGCTTGAAGCATTAAATGGAGTTGTAACTAACAACTAGCCGGACAGTCTATCACCACCAAATCCAGACTCGAGGTAACATGCTTGGTTGAGATGACTAACATCACCCCAAGACTTAATGGTCCACTCATCCTCGCCAGATATATGAAATATGTTGATAGATGTGTTTAACACCTTTCCTCCAAACATTCGATTAGGGGAAGCCCGGTTGTAAAGTGCTCTGATGGCACCCCCGTGAGAGACCACGACCACGCATTGCCCTGCACCAATAAGGAGCAATAACGTATGAATTCAATCCCCAAGTAAAGAAAGAACACGACTTCAGAAAATTTTAGACCATTTAAATGATAACAGGGTAGCTTTTCCAATCATACAGAATTTTCCCACGGACATCATCACATTGATACAAATTACAAGTTATTTCATGCTAACATATGCTATGTGGATGGAAAAGTAGGTATCTAGCAAATCATCGCTTAAGTTTCAACAAAAAGAGTAGAAAATAAGAGATACCAAACTGCCGATGAATTAAAGTTTTACAAAGTTAATAGGATATAAGACGTTATCAACAGCTGTACCTATATGCTTCTTGGCAATTCTCTGCAATGATGACATGCAACGCTGATAAAGTTGATCAAGACTTTCTCCACCACCCTGTACATGGGGTGAATATTGATGAGCAATAATCTTAACAAGTCATTGATATCATTTTCCAACATCTTTTGCACGTCTAACTCTTTATCTAGTGCATGAAGTTTTTACGTACTGGTTATTTTAGTGATAACCTGATCAACAATCCCCTATTTCTTGTGCATATCACACGGCAGGTAATAGGTTGTTTTCACTATATGATTAAAGAATGCTGCAGCCTGCAAAATTATACTTATGCTCTACAAAGAATGCTACAGCCTCCAAAATTATACTTATGCTCTACAAACTCATTAGCTTACGGAGCAAGACCTCCACCTCTCATACAACTACCGTCATTCAGCTCTTCATCTTGTCAGACTTTGCCGAATTATCCTTTTCATTGAGAAACCTCCCCTTTAAATAGGGAATAAACTTGATTATACATACCTAAAAATCAGCTAGAGGATTAATACAACTTAAATAGATAGATTGACTAGCTAGCTATTTACATAATAATTACAAATATATGTAACGGCTATATACGAAAGTAGTGATTACAAAGAAATAATGACTATACTAACACATCTTACCTACTGTTTAGGAGGCCAAGTTCTGCTTTATGGACGCAATTAACAGCCCTTTTGAACAAGGTTCACTAGAACTACGCTGCTGTGCAAAATAGCCACAATAGGTACAACTGAATTGAGGATTACTTACTGGGATTTCTTGACTGGTGCTGTGGGATTTAAAGGCTTGGTATGCCTTAGTTCTAACTGTGGCAGCTTCACGTATTGTAAGGCCTTGAATATCCCCTAAATTTCTTTCTCGAAGATCTGGATCCTTGAATACCTGAAACCAAATTCCAATCAAGTAAAAACATTAAAATAAATAACAGATGCCACTCAACATATACCAGGTCCCTTACCAAACTCTGGCTTCATGAAAATCAAATGATCAAAAGAAATACTTGCATAATACTAGTGTGGTCGTCAAGAATAAAACTTTGTTCTCTGTTTTGTTGACCAACAAAATCAAGCTCATCGTTGCCACATTATGCAGATAAAAACAACTATGACATCATCACAGCATATCCAAACCTCAGATAGGCCACACCGATCAGCAATCGTCTCCGCTGTTACAAGAGCTCTCTTCAGATCAGAAGAGTACACAGCAGAAACTTTAAATTCCCTTGATACACGATCACCCACCTAAACAAAATGTAACCCGATTATTTTTATTCTTTTTAAATAGAAGATTGTGATACTAAAAAAGTGGTCATACAGATTCAGGACTCACCAAAGCTGCTTGCTCTCTCCCGACTTCATTCAACTCCACGTCCAGATGACCCTGTCGGGTCGTTTCACAAAGGCACAGTGCCGTTTCGCGCTTAAACAAATTACATTTTCGAAACAAAACCAAAAACTTAACAGAAAAAATAAAGAATAACAAACCTGAATTTTTCCAGATGCGTTCCATTCCGTTTCACCGTGACGCACCACGATGACCTCACAGTAAGCCAGCTGTTCGATGCTGAACCAGATTACACCTCACTAGTTACAGTCATTTTACAATTCAGAAAACAAATTCCAAACCGGAACTAGGAATCGGGACCGTACCCGGAGTCAGTCTCGGCCATGGATGTCGGCTCAGTGAGTCTGGTAGCGAGTTAAAATCTTAACGAAGAAGAAGAAAGAGAATAAGAAATTGTGGCGCTGTTATCGAAGTGCGCCAGGTGCGCCGTGCCGCCTTTTCTTGTGGAATATATGCGTTACCGCGTTAGTAGAACCGTATAAGGCTTCTTTTCTTTCCAAAGATCTTTCGGCCCAAACGGACTATCGGATCAAAAAGTATGTTTATGCCCATAATTTTTCATTATTTACATAATTAATAAGGAATAGCAATAGATAACACTTTTTTTTTTATTTTTTATTTTAAAAAAATTAGTTAGATAAAGCTGAATCAGGCCGGGCTAAGCTCACTGTAGAGCTGATCCGGCCGAGCCGAGCTCATTGCCATACACCTCTGTTTTAAAAATCGGATCAGACCAGCTAGTACGATCGATTCGATCGGTGATCGATTGGCTATCCAGTCCGGTTCACCTTTAAAAACCGACTCTTAATTGAACCAGTGAGAACCGGTCAAAACTAGTCAATTGACCGATCGGACCAGTCCGACCACTAGTTCAATAAATTTTTTATTTTTTATTTTTATTTTGTATTTTTGTATTTTTTAATATTATTAATATTATATATAATTAAATATAATTATTGCATAATTATGACGTCACATCGATTCGATTGATAATTGAACCGATCAAACTAATGACTAATTAATCATCCAATTTAATGACCGATCCGAATTTCAAAACATTTTCATAAACCAACATGGAAGTCGGTATTTGCAAAGGCACTAAAACTTAGAAAACAAAACAATTATCTTTTATTATGGCAACATAGGACAAGAAACTCGGTATTTGCAAAGGCACTAAAACTTAGAAAACAAAACTATTATCTTTTATTAAAATTGATGAGAGCTACACACGACGGAAACACAATATATTGGTAGGACTAATTCGAACATGAAAACCAACGAAGTGAACACTTAATACTCTCAGCCATTCCTGACAGAGGCAAAGAAAAAATGCAGCCGTCTACTGAGAAAAGAAGAGAGAGTTCCATGCCCAAAACAAGAAAATCGTCAGAGGAGTTTCTCGGGGACACACTTCAGGCGAAGATGGTGGAGTTGATTATGACGCAAGAAGAACTAAAAAAAGCCAGGGACAGTGCCATGGAATCGTGGCTAGATTCAGCTCCTTTCATTGAAGAGCTTGAAAAGTTGCAGTCAGGCCTTTCAAGTGCCAAGAACCGAACATCCATGTCCAATATCGTGACATCAGAGCTCGAATCGCAGATGGAGGACAGCAGAAAGGAGCTCAGAACTAAGAAGGAGGAGGTATTGAAGGTTACTAAACTGACTAATGAATTGACTCAAGCTCTGGATCAAGCACGTGAAGACTTAAGGACCTTTGAGCGGCTCAGAGACGAAGAACGCGTGGACAGGTCGAGTCTGAAACTTGTCCTCAGGATGAGGAAGAAGACTCTGAAGACGCTGCAATTGACTCTCCGAGCCACGCGCCTTGAAGCGGAAGCTTTCGCTGCATCGGCGGCCAGCGCAATCCAAATTATCAACATTTCAGAAACTGAAAGCGCCAGGGTTGAGCATTCGCGTGAGGAATATTATGCGTTGAAAAAGAGAGCCAAAGATGAAGAGGCACTTGCAGAGTGGAGGATTAACGTGTCCATGGAACAGAAACTCGCAGCGGAGGCACGCCGAAATTTGGTTTTGACAAGGTTAAGAGGACTGAACTCCGATGGAAGTTCGATGAGAACCGTAAACAACGAAAAACCAATGGAAGATGAAGGTCATGAACATGCCATGGAAGAGGAAGAAAAGAAATTGGAGGAAGAGATCATTGAAATAGTTGTTCCCAAGGCTCAAACAAGATCAAATGCTATATCGAATGGTCGGAATACATCTAGGAAAACAAGGTCAAGAAATAATAGCGGGAAAAGGCTTCAGAAGAAGCAAAAGAAGAAGAAAGCTTCCATTTTCAGTCAACTCAAAAGCTTTCTTGTGCGGATCATCTCAAAGCTGTTTAAATGAGTTCAGATGTGTTATGATAAAGTTTAACGAAATCAGTTTCCATTATCAATAATGTTCCCGATCCTGGATTCAGAAATAAATCCAGTTTCTGCTGTGATTGCTGCCCCGGAAATTTGCAAGGCAATTCAATCATTTGTTTTTATCAAGGAAAACAACCTCCAACTCTACTACAAGTTGTTTTTTCCTATATATTGGACACAATTAATTGTTATTTTTGGTTTTTAATAACTTATTAGTTAAGTTATATAATTTGATATAGATAAAGATAATAAAGTGACCCAATAAATGATCTAAGTCAATGTGTAAAAGTCCAGGAAAAAATGGACCCCAATTAATGTAGAGTAGACTCATATCGAGCATGTTATCATCTTTATTTGGGTTTTATTAGTTTCCAAAAACTATCAATTGAGTTTTGTGTGTAGTCCAAAAATACTCAATTATCTTTCCTTATTCACCTGATCATTCCCTTTCATTCATCTAATCTTCCATTTCAGTCAAATTCTTCACATCAGCCCCTGTACATCCTTTTTCGAAAATCTGTCCAAATTCTTAATCCAGAACGTCCAAAACAAGCAAAATCATATCTTTTTTTCTGCTTATCATTTAGACAAAATTCCTTCATCAATGTTGTAGGTCACTTCTTGAACTTCAATTTAGCTTCAAGAACCACCCAAAAATACTCAGCCGTTTGCCCAAAAATTCACTTTGAAGTCGTCTAAGTCTGCAGCCACGATTTCCAAAACATAGTTGAATTAAAAATTCATAACTTTTCACCTGTTGATCTGATTAACAAACTTCCTTCACCAAAGTTGTAGAACACATCCTATTCTACAATTTTTATTCAAGAATCACCTCCAAATTCCAAGCCATTTGTCCGGAATTCACCTTAAAATCTGCCTGTTCGTTTGTACTCGGGAAATTCCAATTTTTCCAAAACTTCAACCATCACCCCTAAACACCACAACAACCACCACGTCATCAGATCAGTCGAACAAAATGTGTTGCATGACTATTAAGAGATTCATACCTGACCATCTGCTAAGTGTACTTCTAGAGATAGACAAAGCGAAGAAGTTTCTTGATAATGTCTCCCAAAGGTACACAGCCTCATCTAATGCTGAGGTAAGCACTTTGATAAAAGAATTATTCTCCATGAGGTGTAATGGAGATGGGGAAGTGATGAATTACATATCAAGAATGATCCATCTTTACAGTAGATTGAAGATGTTGAATATTCCTCTTCCTAATGTCATTATAGTTCACTAGACTCTGAACACACTCCCTCCATAGTTTAGTAAACTAGTGATGACATATTACTCACTAGATGAGGAATGAGACTTTAATGATTTGATTGCCCATTGTGTTGCTGAGGAGGAGAAACTTAAGATTGTTACTCCTACAGTCCTCGAAGCAACTAAAGGGAAGGCAAAAATGAAGCCTGCTAAGTTCAAAGGTAGAAAGTCTAAATCTTCTCTACATGTTAATGCTGGTCAATCCAGTGCTGGTAAAGGTCCTGTGTACATAAAGAAGCCAGCGGCATAAGGCCTGGAAGGAAAGACTGAAACCATCAGGTTACTCCTTGGCTTCTCAATTCATAAATCTAATTATGTTATAGACACTTTCGACTTTTAGTGGTTAGATGGTGGAACATCTAATTAAGTTGCCTCCACAATGTAGGGATTCATATACAGGATAGAGTCAACTAAAAAGAAGGAGAAACTGATGGTTGGTAGCAATTAAGAAGTAAATATTATATCTATAGGGGATGTATGTTATAAACCTTGTTGCAATGTTCATTTTGATTTTACGTAACACATTTTATATTTGATTTTTGTATCAAATTTTGGACAAAGAAAGTTATCATTTTTTAATTAATATTATATAATTATTGTTTAATACAAAACATATTGGTACAATTTTCTTGTCATATGGTTTATATGGAATGTGTCTTATCTCAGATTAGATATATGCTTCTTCGGATCTTGCCGAACAAGTAATAAAAGGAGAACCCTAATGAAGAATAAGTCATATATGTTGTGGTATAAAGATCAAGCCACATTTACAGAGCTAGGGTTGAGAGATTGGTTAAGGAAAACATTGTTATAACTCTGGATTTTGTGATCTAGAAACATGCATTGATTGTTATAGGGGTAAGTTGACTAAAATAAGGTAAAAGGGGTCAACTCATGCTTCTGACTTATTGGGTCTAATACATACGAATAAGTAGACCTTATATAGTTGTATTGTGCAATTCCAGAACTTTTCTGACATTTAATGATGATTATTCTCATTACAGTTTATGTGTTCTTGTTTAAAGAAAGTCTGAAGTTCTTGATAATTGAAACAACCCATCAAGATTGTCAAATTTGACCATGGAGGAGAGTACTATAGCAAACATGGTGTTTCAAGACATGAAAAAGTCCGTTTACTAGATATATAGGATTGATTGGAATAATGACTCAGTTCACTATACCATATAGCCCTAAGAAAAATGGTGTGTTGCTAAAAGGGGTAGCCGCACCCTAAAGGACAAGAAAAAGTCAATGCAGAATAGGACTAATCTACCTAATTATCTAGAAAGGGTGAAACCTAGCCTTGCACACAATTGTGTATAAGGTTACCCTACTGAGGTGCACTAGTATAATCCTTATGAAAATAAATTGCAAGCTCATTCAATTCGTTGCTATTTAGTAGGATATCTCGACAACTCTAAAGGCTACAGATTTTATTGTAGAGAAGGAGGGGCCAAAATAGTATAATCACAAACAACTAAGTTGTTGGAATACGATGTCTATGATGAGGGTAGGCCATCTCACCCTTATGATGATAGCAGGATGGATATTAAAGTTATTACGTATTCACTACTTATAAGGTCAAGTCTAGTGGATCTAGGTCTTAGTGTCATTCCTATATGGAACAGGAACCCATATCTGAATAAATAGAGGTTCTTGAGGTATAAGAACTACTGTAGTTGTGAAGATCCACTGAAATGAGACAAACTGTTATCTCATCAGATTATATAGTCTATTTGGAGAACAAGACTATGATGTTGGACATCTTGTGGATCTGGTCACTTTTCTATAAGCTATTTCTGGACCCCATGAGGTTTTTTGGTAGGATGCAATGAAGGACGAGATACAATCCATGAAGTATAATAAGGTATAGGAGCTGGTTGATTTGGCACATAATTGCAAACCCGTTAGTTGTAAATGAGTTTGAAAGACAAAAAGGATTTCAGGATAAAGTTCAGCGATTTAAGGTTCACTTAGTTGCCAGAAGGTTCACTTAGAGAAAAAGGTTTGACTTTAATGTTTCCTTCTCTCCTCATCCTCGGAGAATACATTTCGAGTGATTATAATAATTATAGCTCGTGATGATATAAAGTTACATCAGATGGATATTAAAACTGTTGTCCTGAATAAATATCTTTATGAAGAGGTTTATATGGAACAACTTAAAAGTTTTTAGGATTCAGGGAGAACTAATATGGTTTGTACGTTAAACAAATCAATATAAGGTTTACATCAAACCTCCCAAAAGTGATACCTTATAATTGATGAGGTTTTGGTCTCTTTCAACTTCATGGAAAATAAAGATAAAAGACGTTTGTATCACAAGGTCAGGGGGAGCAAAGTTATCTTCCTATTATTGTATGTGGATGATATATTGCTCATATCGAATAATATGACCGTGTTACATGACGTTAAGTAACTTTTAGCCAAGCATTTTCACATGAAGAACCTTGGTGAAGTATCTTTTGTCCTAGGTATTCAGATTCATCGGGATAGATCTCAACACTCATTAAGCTTCTCACAGTGTGCATACATTGAGCATTTGCTACAAAGGTTTAATATGGCTAAATGTAAAACTGTTAAAGCACTAATCTCTCATAGCGAGAGATTATCTTTAGCATAGTGTCCAAAGAATAAAGTAAAGAGAGAGGCTATAAGGAATGTTCCATATTCTAGTGCATTTGGTAGCCTAATGTATGCCTAGGTATGCACTAGGTCGGACATTGCATTTACTGTTAGACTACTGGGTCATTATTTAGCTAACCCAGGTAGAGACCACTGAAATGTGGCTAAATGAGTGTTGAGATACTTAAAGGGAATCAAGGATTATATGTTGACATATAAAAAAGTCAACACTTTAAACCTCATAGGGGATCCATATTTGGATTTCAAGCTATGTGTCCAAAAGATAGGAAGTCCATAGCAGAATAAGGCTTTAAGTTTACAGATGGTACAATGTCGTGGAAGAGTGATAAATAGACACGGATGACTTCCTCGACCATGCATGCAGAATGCATGCTATAGGGCTGCTTCATAGATGTTGCATGACATTAAGCAACTTTTGGCCAAGCATTTTCATATGAAGAACTTTGGTGAAGCATCTTTTATCCTACATATTCAAATTCACAGGGACAGATCTCAACACTCATTAAACTTCTCATAATATGCATTCATTGAGCATATGCTACAAAGGTTTAATATGGCTAAATGTAACTTGTTGTAGCACTAATCTCTCATAGTGAGAGATTATCTTTGGCACAATGTTCAAAGAATAAAGTAAAGAGAGACATTTTGAGGAATGTTCCATGTTCTAATGCATTTGGTAGCTTAATGTATGTCAAGGTATACACTAGGTCAGGCATAACATTTATTGTTGGACTGCTGGGTCGCTATTTAACTAACCCAGGTACAGACCACTGGAAAGCAGCTAAACAAGTGTTGTGATACTTAAAGGGAATCAAATATTATATGTTGACATATAAAAAAGTCAACAGTTTAAACCTCATAGGGGATCCAGATTTTGGATTTTAAGCTATGTGTCCAAAAGATAGGAAGTCCATAACAGAATAAGGCTTTAAGTTTACAGATGGTACAATGTCATAGAAAAGTGATAAGTAGACACGAATGACTTCCTCAACCATACATGCAGAGTGCATGCTATGGGGTTGCTTCACAAGCTGTTTGGCTCAAAAACTTGATTTTTGAGTTGTCTGTGGTTGATTTAGTAGCTAGACCTATTCGGTTGTATTGTAATAATCTTGCTACTGTATTGTTTATAAATAATAATAAGAATATAACAAGGTCTTAGTATTTAGAGTTCAAATAGTTGACCATAAAGGAGTAGATACAGAAAGGTGACATTAAGGTGGAGCATTTGAGGACTAAGGAAATGTTAGTCCATCTTTTAACTAAAAGACTTTGCCCACATGTGTTTGAAAAACATGTATACAATATGTGTGTATTGAAGTCCTTAGACACTATTAGTTAAGGACTATTATGTTTTCTCCATGTACATTTGTACTTTTATACTTTTTGATGTATTATGATAGTATGGTGGTTCATCAATAAAGATAATTTTCTTTTATCCTTAATACTACGAGTTATCATACAGAGTCATAATACATGTGAAATTTTTAAGATTCGTGTTGATCTTAAGCATGTTACAGGTCATTGGGCATATATACAGCTTGACTTTAAGCCTATGTCATTGGGACACATACAGTTTCATATGTATATCCATAGATTTTGACATGACATAGGGGGATATAAGTTTTAATCCCCTAAAGGTTCTCTAATGTAATTTAGCATTTAGTTAGAGAACATAAAGATTTTCTCTAATGCAGTTTAGCATTAGGTGAGAGAAAATAAGATTTCTCTGATGTAGTTTAGCATATTCAATTTAGCATAAAGTTTAGAGAAATCGAGACCTATAAACAAAAAGATGATACATATCAAGTCATACAAGTATCATCTAAGTTTGCCACACCCTATTTTCTCATTCATGTTAGTGAGGTATTAGATATTCGTGATTATATTGGACCTGTGTCACACATGACACATGTGTTTGATATCTTTCGGTATCGAAAGCCTCGCGGGACTGAATTATAGACTTTCGTTATCTTTGAATCAAATGTTTTGTTTTCAAACTTGATCGATCAATTTAGTAGTGTGTCTTAACTGAATTTTAAAATGGTTTTAATTTAAGTCAATTCTACAATTAATTATTGTTAAAGAGGGAGAATGTTAGATATTTTTCCTATAAAGCGGACAACAATTAATTGTAATTTTTATTTTTCAATAATTTATCAGTTAAGTTACGTAATTTAATCCGAATAAAGATAATAAAGTGGCCCAATAAATGATCTAACTCAATAGGTCGAAGTCCAAGAAGAAAATGGACCCTAATCAGTACAAATTAGACCCATATCGGGCTTGTGATGTGAAACCCCAATATGGAAGCTATATGTATAAGGTTAAAGTCTCCTATAGTTGCTTAAGTAATTCATGAACATTCAAATTCTTTGACCTGTCAAGAGGGTCACGTGTTAAAAAAGTTGCAGAAAGATGTTAAAAACATTCTGATGATTAACTTTCATGAAGGTTGACGAGAAAAAGGACTTGTTTTGGCTTCAAAAAACTTGTTAAAAGTCATAGAATCAAAATCAAGTATTTTTTGTGTTTTCTTCATTCATTATCTTTCACGTTTGATCCTAAATGTGTAACTAAGGCTCATATTATACATTACACAAGTTGCCATCCTATTGTAGATTTATTGTTCTAATAAATATTTCAGAAATAAATTAAAAAATGAGAACAAGAGAAGGCACTTGTAGAGATGTATCTTTTCTCTCTATTTATCATGTACTATATAGACTACTGTATAGGGTATTGTATAATGTGTAACTTCTGCTGTATAGGTTTTATTTCTGTTTAGTTGGATTGCGTTTTATATAGTGGGAGTCACCATTTTATTATTATGTACAGATGGTGGTATATATACCATCTTCATTTATTAATAAAATAACCTATTCATTTATTTCATATCTGTCTACCAATTCACATCCTTAGGTTTTGCGATTTCTTCATGGTATCAAAGTGACTGGGTCGATCCTCATTTCTCCGCAGTTGAACCATAGTAAACGGCATAAGTGGTTCAAGATCGTCATTTGGAAGTGTTAATGTTGATGAGAATCTAATGTTTCTGCAGAACTCAGATCATTCTAGGATGATTCTCGTCACGATTCCGTTAAGCAGCAATAACTACTTGCCTTGGAGCCATGTGATGCGAATCGCTTTAGGTGCAAAGCTAAAGCATGATTTCATCAACAACAAGTGTGAAAGACTAGAAAAAAGCTCACTAAACTGTGATCGATAGTGTCGGGTTGACTTTATAATCACATCGTGGATTCTTAATGCCATCTCCAAAGACATTGTGGAGTCTTTTTACCACACGAGTTTGGATAGGGATCTTTGGAAAGAATTAGAATGGCAATGCGGAGAGTGTAATGACCCATTGATGTATCAGATCAAAAGAGAAATCAGTTCGATTTCTCAAGGGGAACTATCTATTTCCAGGTATTTGTGGGATGAACTGAACTGTTTGACTCTTATCCCACAGTGTTCATGTGGAGCCCTAAAATAATGTTCATACTGATCCATAAAGCAGTTAGTTGATTTTGGAGATAATGATCGATTAGTACAATTTCTTATGGGATTGAAGGAAGAGTATGATGCTATTCGAAGTCAGATATTTATTATGAAACCTATGATGCTATTCGGAGTCAGATACTTATGATGAAACCTTTGCCTCATGTAGATAGGCTTATGTGATGGTGGTTAGGGTTGACAAACAACAGGAAGTTAACGTTACCTTTGCTGAGAATACAACTAGTGTTATAATGGTGCGTAATTCTGGTAACAATAATGCAAAAGGGGCTGGCAAGGGTGTTTCTAAGAAACAGTTGAACAAAGAGGATATGTTCTATGATTTTGCAAGATGAAACGGCATACAAGAGATACATGCTTCAAGATCGATGGTGTAACATCCCACTCCCGCATGACCCGAACCCGACATCGACGTTCATATCCGAGTCCGTGCCCTGTGAGGGTGGCGTGCTACATCACTCAGTCAAAACTCAATATCAAATTTTTTTATTTTTTTATTTTTTTTGAAACACAAACATACAAAGTGCGGAAATAATGAACATACATAATCATTAGTAATTACATTAGCCACGGGGGGCCTTTTATAAATACCAGTTATTTCAGTCTGTTAACTTTACAAATTGACCTAATTATTAGTACAAAAATTTCAGAAAA
>JAJMLV010000228.1:61366403-61381016 GCA_027123465.1 Erythroxylum coca | reverse complement strand
CATTATGAACCCTTCCATCCTTGCCAAACAACTTTTTACTATATTACATTACATTCCATTATAAACCCTTCCATTCCCTTCCATTCTATTCCATTAATTAACATCCAACCAAACAGGCCCTTAGAGTTTCAGATTTACATCCTCTAGACTCTTAGAATGGGATCGTAGGAGCTTAGAATTAGTCCGACTAAACTAGAATATATAATGTAATAATAATATATAAAAAAAAAAAGAATGGATGCACTGAACCCAAAGTTCAGAGTTGTTGACTTGGCATGATGGCTAGTGCCTACATTCGCTGTTCTTGGCGTTGTAGTGACGTTTCAACAAAAAGGCTAACGTGTAAAATTTATTGACCTAAAACCCAAAATAAAAGGCAAAGGTGTGAAAATTTGACGGTAATTATATAATTAGCAGCTTTTTATCAATATTCAGGAAATTACGAGTGCTTGGTATTGTTTTGGAGTCAATTCGTGCAAGACTGAGAACAAGGCCAAATCTCGAAGTGGGCCCCCATATCCTCTGTCGAAATGATAAGTATTTCCTGAAACCGGCATCCTTGACGTTGGTTTCAAGGTGTCACTGCGCAGCACAGATCTTGTAGACGGGGGAGGAATTCATCTGTTTTGAATGCATAATTCCAACAAGTTCCTTACGTTCAAGGCGACTTCAATTGATTTTTTGAACTTTATTGGCTCGCCTTTGTCTGGTTCCTGCAATTGTTACGCCGCTATTTGCTGTATCTGGTGTTAAGAAGTGTTCTATTTTACAATCGACTGTCCAAAATTAATTATGAATTTATATATATACACATATTAGTTTGCAGGGGAGTTTTATATTTTTGAAAATATTAATTATATAATTATTATTTAGTGACTAACTCGCTATTAAACAATTTTATTTTATTTTAATAAAATAATATTTCTATTATCTTTTTTTTTGGGAAAAAAATATTTCTATTATCTGTAATATATACCTAGTAATGTTCGGTCTTTCCCAATCTCAAAATATGCTGTGAAGGAAAGGCACCTTAGAGAGAACATCGGCTACTGACTTATCCCAATTAGCATCTTTCCGTAATTTGGATAGGGAGCATTCTGATCGTATGAGCAGGACTAATCCCAAGAATTTAGTTGTTATCGAATCAAATGGACGAATATGGAGACTACAAATAATATCGGAAAACTGATGGAGATCATCTATATTTTCGTCAATCAACTTCATAGAATTCATAAATATGCATTAGGCTATAGGTAGCAAAAACATACAAGAAGAGGGCAGAACTTAAGCTGATGTAGAACTAAACTTAAAACATGATATCACAGAATTTCTAAGGTACTTGCGAAGAGGGCAGAACTTAAGCTGATGTAGAACTAAACTTAAAACATGATATCACAGAATTTCTAAGGTACTTGCGAGGTTAAAGAAACACAAGTCCAATCATCAATTCCTTCCTATTACCGTCAAATTCTTTATTGTTATGATCCTATATGTCTCAGTGATCCAAGTTCCCCATTTATATTTGTATATGCAAAATTCATGGGCAACAGGATCAGATGATTTCTGTGTAACAGTTGTAAATCCTGCTATTTCCAACTATGGCTCTCTGATTTCTCATCATGTTCAGATCTCATACTGTCAGCTCCAGTACTAGAGGTGTATTTAGTAGACCCATTTCCATGAAGTGGTCCTTGTGGAGAATTCGATTCTGAAGTGCTTGGTTTTGAACGGGCCGTAGCCATCCACAATCCATTCGATGCAGCTGTTGGAAGACCGGGATGCTTGCGGATATGAAGCCTGTATTTCTGGTTACATATAAGAATTTTGGTTAACTCTCCATAAGCGTGATGCTTGGAAACATGGCTTGGTTAGTTGATGAAGAACTTACTTGCAAATGGCTTTTAACCTCATCATTGGTGAGGCCATCCACCCGCATAAGCTCCCTGATTTGTTTAGGTGTAGCCACTGTAAAACAGAATAAACACAATTTGGCCCCTTGAGAGTTCGTCTGGAATCCGAATCATTCAATCACGTTTAACTTGTCAGAAAAGCACACAAAAACAAAGCTTTTAACCAACAATTCCACATCTTCTACGCGGTTGCAGATTCCCAAGTGTCATCCAAACATATTTATGCTCTAGGAATAATAAAGAAACTTGTGAAAACTTTACTTTTCAGGACCTTAACCACCAACCTTTAGGTCCTCCGAGTCGTTCAAGCGAATCGATAAATCTACGGTGAAGCTCCGGGGACCAGCACCGCCTCTGCTTCTTGTTACCCTGATGTTGCTGAATTATGCTTTGGATTCTCTGTTTGTTGGCATTGCCTTTTGATATCCAGTTGCAGGAACCAAGTTCAGAGACTGGAGTCATTAGAGAGAGTCCAGTAACCTGTGAAACAACTTCTTTCTCTTCTTTCTTACCAGTTTCTTCCAATTCAGGAACAAGCACGAACGACCCTGCACTGTTTCTGTAGTTACAAAGCTGAATTGGGTTCTCGCAAGTAGACTGATTATCCTCCTCCTCGCTCCTCTGCCAACAAAATGAACAAAACCCAAAAATTCCAATCTTGAAAATCCCAAGAAACCTTTGGCTATAGTATAATTTTGTACGAATTGGATATTTACCTGTTTTAATTCAGACTTCTCGTCTTTTTTCTGACAATCAGGGCTAATGTCGTTGCTGTTCCAAAGCTGAACAGAACTCATCCACATCCTCTTGTCATTTGTATCATCCTCTAACTTCACTTTCTCATCTTCATCACAATTCCTTTCCAGACTCGGTGGCTTCATATCCATAGCTCTATCATTTGATTCCTCGCACTGCATTGCCTCCTCCTTCAATCTCGCAATAGCTACAAAAACCAAAAGGAAGATCAAAAACCCATCTTTAGAAACTAAAAAAATCAGACAAACAAGACAGAAAGGCGATACAAACCATCGTTCAAAAGAAGCAAGCTAAGAGGGAGTTCACGTTTAAAAGCATCGATCTTTCTCATCTCTTCCTCTAATCTCTTCACGTAATCTGCAAGCTTTGACAACTTGTGGGTACCATCTTCAATCCTCGAAGCCTCCCAGATAAAATCGTTGATTGTTTTAGGCGTATATGACAAGCTCAAACCCAAGCTCAGCTCCATTTTTCAATAAAATCCTCTGACGGCAACTAGCTTTCCCTGGTCTCTAACATTAGCCGAATAAACACGGCAATGAACAGACAAAGAAGAGAGAGATATGTGTATATAAAGAGGAGAGTCAAAAATCCCAGATTCAGGACGCGGAGATTCGGTTAATCACATACGAGCAGTCGCATATTTGAGTCCACTCGGTAGAGAGCGGTGACTCGAGAAGGGATTGTTTTTACTTTCTATCGAAGACCCTTCAGATTTCTTAACATTTTCTTCATCACAACTGGTAATAAAATGAAGAGGAAAATTTTCACAAGGCTTTTCTTTTGTACCTCACAAGATTCCTTGGTAGGTACGTAAAAGTCTCAATTCGGAAACTAATTATGTTTCTTAGGCAGCATATGTTCTTCTTGAACTTCTTATAGATAAATAAAAATCGTATATCAAAATATATCCCTGTTTTATTTTATCTGATTTTTTAATTATATTTAAAATAATAAAAAAGCAAATCGTTATCAAACCACTAAGCACAATGGTGGAGATAGGACTAGTAGTCAACAAAGGAAATGAAGCAATAAGGTATGCTGCTCATGTGAAAGATTCTTTGGGCAAAGCACCTTTACTGGACTGTTTGTCAAGAAAAACCGATGGTAGTGGGACCCTTTCCACAATCTCCAAAACTAGAAATTTAGAATATGCTTCGTACGTATAGAGATAAAGAAGAATTGATTAAGCACTCTCATCTTTTAATAAGAGCTCTCAAGTTCGAATTTTGATAATAAAAAAATTTGTTTGGCTAATACTTTATTTTTTATGGGTTGATTCAGTGCTGATAAAGATTAGTCTAAAAATGAATAACTTAAAGATATATTTTTATAATTGAAACCTTTTTAAGATATGTCGTTGATTAACTAAAAAATAAAAAAAGAAATAAATAAATAAACCAACAACACAAGGTGTTGTCATATCCAACCAAAGAATCACCACGTGGCAAGAACCCTTTTAATGAGCGGTGAGATTCTTCTGTACAAAGGCTCGTTCCCGTACGTTCCAAGTAACGGAGGGAACAGTTTCTTCGCGGACATAACAGAGTGAATAAATTATTAAAATCCAACCAAAATTAGTAAAAATATTGCATGGGCTCATCGATTCCTATTCTCAGGATTCTCTTTGTCTACTAGAGACTGACACGTGATGCCAAAAACAAAAAACTTCCAAGAGTTTTCAGGCATGTGAGATATTAAAATAGCCACTATATCCAGATAAAGATTCCTTTTTCCGTCCTTTAATTTGTTCGGTGGGCTTTTTCATAATTTAACTTATTTTAAAAGTTGTTTTATTAATAAAACATTACTTTTATAAAATTAAATAACAATATAATGTTATAAATAATTCTTTTAAACAATTAAAATTAAACCAATAAGATAAGAGATTTAAGGTTTAAAAGTTTCAATATGTATTAAACAATCATAAAATCGGTTAAAGATTAAATAAAATTAAAGAATTTAAAATATGATTAAAAAAGTATCCTTACCTATCGAAGAATTTAAAGTTTAATTGAAAAAGATATCATTTTAAAAAACTAATTGATTTATTTTAATTTATCATAACTTATTAATTTACAAAAGGTGTCATATTAATTAGTAACTTATTGGTTTTAAAAAGAATTATTAAAGCAATTAAAATTTAAAAACCGAGTTAGAAAGTTAAACAATTTAAATTTTTTACAGTTAAACTTACTAAATTGGTTAGGTTTTTTATTCAGAGTGACTCGTGTTAAAAGATTTAACATAGCTTATTTATGCAGAAACAATTCCCAATAATTGCCTTTTTCCAATTTGTCTCTTTCTTTAAACTTTTCTTTACTCACTTTCTTTTGTGATGTATTTTGTGAGACAAAAACCCTAATCTCCTTAATAAACTGACAACTATCAATCAGTTTAAAACTCCCTATTATAATGGCCCAAAAGCTCAAAGACACAATTATGAAATTTTAGAAAACCCTTAAATTATGCTTATATGAAGTATCAGAGCATGGTTACAAGAAAAGTATAGCTATATTTTAATGTAGATTTCTCACTATTAAGAGAACTTTATGAATCCTAATATTAAATTTTAGAAAATCCTAATTTTCATGTTTTTTATAGATTTGATGATTTTGAATGATAAATTCATATTTGTATGGAATTTAAAAATATAAAAGAAGTTGTTAGGATTAAAGTCGCAGCGTTGGCGATGTGGCCAACGCCATGAGCTAGGAATTTAGACAGTGTCCCAACACTGCCACATTCAACCAGCGTTAGTCACTGGGAAATTCCAGCGTCTCAACGCTAGAGAAAGTTGTCAAGCATTGGAAAATTCCAACATTGTTGGCAATTTAATTTTTGTTAACTCAAAATATTATGTTTTAAAATTCAGTTACTCATAATTTGATGCTAATTAATTGTAAATTTATGGATAAATTGAAACTCGTTGCTGTATAATATTTTTAAAATCGCTCAAAGGTAGTTTGTTTATTTTTTATAGTTAATAAGAATGAATGTAGGTAATGCACATACAAAATTATTCTCTTTAGATATCCAAGATAATAAATATTTCTAATTGATACATGTGTTATTACTGAATTATGTGCATATTATCATCATTATATGTTGTATGGTATATTAATGGATTATTCAAAGCTAAAGGGTACAATTTATGAAAATCATTCTGTGTTGTATTATATTGTGTGTCAATGGATTGCCCAAAGGTGAACGTTAATATGCAATTTATGAAGTTTTTTTGAATCTATGTAGCATGATATTATATGACTCAACATATTGATTTTAAGTTTAAATTTGAAGTCGCGACTATTGCCATGCATCCGAATCTCACATATGTTATGATGTTTAATGGATTGAACTTCTTTGAATTAAGTGAACAAATCTAGTTTTATTTTAGAATTTTGGACTTATGCTCTAAATGTTTTGAGCTTTGATGAGGAGAAAATTAGTTTTAACAATTGGAAAAGATCAAATAGATTGAGCCTGATGTATATAAAGATCACAATTGTTGTCAATATTAAGTTTGTTCTTCCTAAAATTGAAAATGCTAAAGAATTACTTAAATTTATGGAAGAACACTTCCACAGTATTGACAAGTCTCTTGCTGAGACTCTTATGGGCACATTGACCACCATGAAGTTTGATGGATCATGTAATGTGCATGGACATGTCATTGAAATAACAAACATTACAGTAAGACTTAAGTCCTTGGAAATAGAAATGAATGAAAGCTTCCTTGTGCAATTTATCTTAAACTCATTACTATCTGAAAATGCTCCTTTCCAAAAGAACTATAATACTATAAAGGACAAATGGAATGTGCATAAGTTGCACAATATGTTGGTTTAGGAAGAGACTGAACTCAAGAATCAAGGAAGCCACTTTTTAGTTATGCCAAAAATGAAGGAGCTAGTAAAAAGGTTGAAAGAAGCATAAGAAGAAAGTGAAGGGACCTATGAAAGTTAGTAGGGAATTCTCTCATATCTATAAGAAGGAACATGATGCACTCATATGCTATTTTTGTAAGAAGGTTAGGCATTTCAAAAGGAATGTTTTAAACGAAAGATATGATTTAAGAAGAAAGGTAAGCCTAATGCTTATGTATATTTTGAAACAAACTTTGTAGAAGTTCTTTTTAATACATGATGGATTAATTTTGGTTGTACTACTCATGTTTATAATATCTTGCAGGAATTCCTTATAACTTAAACTACAAAATCAAATAAAAGATTTTTCTATATAGGAAACAAGATGAAAGCTTCACTAAAAGTTATCGGGACTTATAGCTTAATCATACACACTGGATATCATTTAGGCCTATAGGAATTTAATTTCTTTATCCAAACTTGATAGATTTGGATACTTATTTAAATTTGGTTGTGGTAGTTTCTGTTTGTACAATATAACCACATGATTGGTAGTCGTGTACTATATGATGGTTTATATAAATTAAGCTTTGATGTTGTCTATGTTGAAACTTTGTTGACTTTGAATCCTAATATTGGTATCAAATGTAATTTGATTAATAATAGATCTACTTATATGTGGCATAAGCATTTAGGTTACGTTTATAAAGAACGACTTCAAAGATTAGTATAGAAGGGAATACTTCATGAATTGGATTTCATTGATCTTAACATATGTGTGGATTGTATTAAAGACAAATAAACAAAACACACATTAAAGAAAGGAGCCACAAAAAACACTCAGTATCTTAAAATAATTCACAATGATATGTTTGGATCATTTGATGTGCCTACTTTCAATAAAGAAAAATATTTTATAAATAGAAGATTATTCATGTTATGGATATTTCTATTTGCTAAATGGTAAATCTCAAGTTGCAAAACACCTTGGAGATTTATATTAATGAGGTTGAAAGACAATTAAACAAAAAAGTAAAAATATTCATGTCTAATAAAGGTGGTGAATATTATGATAAACATGATGAAAGTGGTCATCATCCTGATCCTTTTGCCAAATTCCTTAAAAGACATGATATTTGTGTGCAACACACAATGTCAAGGACATCAGAACAAAATGGTATGATAGAAAAGAAGAATAGAACTTTGTTAGACATGATTAAGTGTATGATGTGTAATTCATCTTTACCAATTTCTTTATGGACATATGTACTAAAAACTCCTATTGATTTGTTGAATAGGGTTCCTAATAAGACAGTTCCAGATACTCCTTTTGAACTATGAACTAGTAGGAAACCTAGTTTAAGACATCTACATATTTGGAGATGTTAGGCATAAATTAGGCATTATAATCCATATAAAAAGAAATTGGATGTAAGAATAATCATTGGCTATTTTATTGGTTGTCTTGAGAAGTCTAAACAGTATATATTTTATTGTCCTAACCATACTACAATAATTGTGGAAACTAAGAATGCCAAGGTCATTAAACATGGTGAAACTAGTGGGAGTGAAACATCATGTAAAGTGGATATTCAAAAAAATAGGACAAGTCACTAAGGTTGTGCAAGTCTCTATAGCTTGTACACCTACTCAAGTTATTGTTCCATAAATTATTGAGCCACCTAAAAATCATGATGAACAACAAATTTATGAATCCACTATTCATAACGAAATTGAACATAAAGTGAATTAACATGTAATAAAAGAACCACAACAAATAGCATTAAGAAGGTCTTAAAAAGAAAGAAGACCAATTATTGATGATGACTATGTAGTTTGTTTACATGAGTCAGAAAATGCCTTGGAAATTGAGAATGACTTTATAACCTTTTCATAAGTTATAAATAGTAAAAAAACTGATTAATTGTTAGATGTCATGAAAGATGAGTTCAAATCTATGGAACAAAATGATGTTTGGGACCTTGTAAAATTGCCAGAAGGTTATAAGAGAATTGATTGTAAGTGGGTCTTTAAGACCAAACGTGATTTTCTTGGTAACCTAGAATGTTAGAAGGCCACACTAGTTGCTAAATGATTTCTTAAAGAAGATGACATTGATTGTAAGGAGAATTCTTCACCAATTTCTAAGAAGAATTCACTCAGAATTATTATGGCTTTTATGGCTCATTATGACCTAGAATTGTATCAAATAGATATGAAAACTACTTTTTTAAATGAGGATTTAGAGGAAAAAGTCTATATAGACCAACCTATAAGGTTCATAAAGGTTGGAAAGGAACATATGGTCTGAAGAATTTAATATATGGACTTAAATAAGCTTCCCGATAATGAGATTTTAAGTTCAATTATATTTTTGTTTCTTTTAGGTTTAAAGAAAACAACATTCATCGGTGTATGTATCTAATGTTTAGAGGCAGTAAGTTTATTTTTCTGGTTTTTATGTTGATAATATCTTGCTTATAGCTAATGATCTTGGTCTATTACGTGGGACTAGAAATTTTTCTCTAGTAATTTTGAAATGAAAGATATAGGTAACACAACATTTGTAATCGGAGTAGAAATTTTCCATGATAGATCAAAAAGATTGTTAGGTTTGTCCCAAAAAGCATATGTCAATAAAGTGTTAAAGAGATTTAAGTTGGATAAGTATTCAACATCACTATTCCCAATTCAGAGAAGGGACAAGTTTAGCCTTATGCAATGTCCAAAAAATAACTTAGAATGAAAACAAATGGAATCAATTTCATAAGCATTTGTAGTTAAGAGCCTATTGTATGCTCAAACATGTATGAGACCAGACATAAGTTTTGCAATGGGGATATTGAGGAGATACTAGAGTAATCCTGATATAGATTATTGGAAAGTTGTAAAGAAATTTATGAGATATTTGTAGGGAACTAAAGAACACGTACTTACTTTCAGGAGGTTTGATTATGTTAAGCTGATTTGATGCTCATATTTGGACTATACTGACTGTGTAGATACAAGAAAATCTATTTTTGGCTACGTTTATCTATTAATTGGAGGAGCCATCTCATGGAAGAGTGCAAAAAAGTATGTAATTACTACTTCGTCCACTATCGAGGCTAAGTTTATGGCATGTTTTGAGGCCATGATTCAGGCTAAATAGTTGCAGAATTTTATTTTACAGCTTGAGCTTGTCGACAATATAGCTAGGTCATTAAATTTATTGTTATAATTCTACAGTTGTTTTCTTTAATAATTTAATAAATGAGTCTTTGAGCTTTTGGCTAATTATGATGGGAAGTTTTAAAATTAATTGTTGGTTGCCAGTTTATTAAAGAGATTAGAATTCTGCTTTCTCTTAAGATACTAAGTTTTGTCTTCGTACAAGAGACTGCTTCAAAAGAAAGTGAGTAAAAATAGTTTAAAGAAAGAGATACATTAAGAAAAAGAGATTATTAAAAATTGATTTCGAACAACTAAAATTTGGAAAAAAGTTGATATTCATAAACTCTAATTTTGTATAAAATAAAATTATGATCATAGTTGAATATTTGTGAATTAAGTAAAATTTCAAATCATGAAAATTATGTTTACATATAAGATATTTTAATTGTCATATCTAAAGAAAAAGAAGAGCCTAGTAGAACCCTATTTTTTCAATGTACAAAAGGACAATCATTTTGAACCACCACATTTGTCTTGATTTCGCATAATTTTGCTTCGCTGGGTCTGGTCTGGTCCTCACTTTTATGTACGATTGTTAATCCTCATGTAAATGCTTGGGGGGTTCCAGGTTACTGTTATCCTGTCGGTATCTGCAGCTATTGTCAGGTTTTGGGGTTCAGGTTAATTTGTCTGGAACATGGCATAAATTCCGGAATAAATCCAGACTGCTTCGACCATGAGTTTAATTGGGATTGGATGATATGAATAAAGGGATGCTTTTTGAATGCCTTTTCTGTAAAGACAATGTTTGGTTAGAGATAGAAAGGCTCTTCAATTTCTCCTCAACCGTTCAATTCTTAAAAAGTCTTGAGAGGGAATACTTATCCAAAATATTTTTCAATTCATCGAAGCCCTGTTTTACTGTAGCCATCGGTGGAAACCATTTCGTAGCGTATAAAAAGAACAAATTCCGTTGCCGGGAATCGAACCCGGGTCTCCTGGGTGAAAGCCAGATATCCTAACCGCTGGACGACAACGGATTAGTTGTCAATGCTATCTACTTTTCAGTATCAAAATCAAAAACTTGTGTCCACTTGGTCCCAATTTACATATGCGGTGTTATCGCCATGGGGTGGGGCTCAAATATCTTGTGTTGGTGTATTGTCGGCATTCATAACATGGATAAGGGTGGGTTCCAATTATGGTTTTTCACTTTTTCAGTCACGACAAACTTCATTAATGGCGTTAACGCTGCAGATGAAGAGCCGTTAGTCGGAGCTATGTATCTGACTCAACTCACGGCGCATTTGAAATGGGTTTGATGTATTACAGCTTTCACAATCCTTTCTGAGCTTTGATTCATAAACCATCAATTAGTTTTTTATCACCATCACATACAGTGATTCAAAGTTGATTAGAGATTGTAAGGATTACAGAATGGGTGGGTGTTTAAATGACACAACAAAGTATGTCACCTTTGTAAAAGTTCCAAAACCAACCAGAGCTTGTATAATAGCACGTCATAATATGCCGAGTTGCTAGCAATTCCTAGCAGCCCGATGCTGCCTGAGCACGGGGATCCAGCTTCAATTTAGCTGCTGAAGAGATGGTTCCCTGGAAATTTCTAGAGCATGAACTCTACCCTAAAGATCCAAAAGATCCATTCACATGGCCCAATACTTGTGCAAATTGTGGATCAACTTGTGCCCTGTAACTGGCACAGGCCCAATACTTCCTTGACGTGGGCAACATGGACTTGAATTTGATTTTCAGACTTTAGGATTTGTGTACTGTACACTTGAGGTTTGAATTTTTTTATTCCTAAATTTAAATTATTTGATGTAATTTGAAAATAATGAAATGACCTCGTTTTACATTTCAGGTTAACTAAGTCGGACTCAAATTCAACCTAAAATTCAGTTAAATTGAGCCAAATTTGTTAATTTTGAATCAAATTGAATTAAACTTGATAAAAAATGTGAAGCCTCAATCATTGTATCTTGATGCACCTTTATCATATAACCATAAATACATATGCTTGATATGGAATAAATATGTCATTTATTTAACTTTTTTTAGCTCTTTTTGTATTTAGAATTTCCAATTTAGTCATTCAGATTTAATAACATATTGTTTAAGGTTCTTTGAGGTTGTTATTTCAATAGTAAAATTGTATTGATTCTTGGTAGGTCTGTTTCAATAATTAGTCACATATTGAAAGAAGAGAATAGATCTTCTGTTTTAGTTAACCAATTTTTGCTTTATTTCTTTAAATTTTATCTATACATTTACATAAGATTCATATAAAAGTGTTGACAAAAGTAAATAACATAAGATTAGAATAGGCTCACCTTAACAGGAATGGGCCATGATTTAACAGATTGTAGTTACAGTAAGTCCATCGTCCGTTGCTAATCAATGAAGGGCATCTTCACGTTTAACAATACAACCCTTTTACTCTAGTGGATCTTTTCGCACCAAATGCTTTGTTTGATGGTTGTCTTCATAGGTTTAAAACTCGCATGCTTGCAGAAGAATTTCGTCAGAGATCGGAAGTTGATATCACGATAGTCAATGTCACCATCCTCTCTTTCCGTGATTAAAAGTTAAAACCACAATCGTTGGGTTTGTTTTAAGCATTTCAGTCTCTTGTGAAACGTAAACTTGACGGTAATAAGACCTTACCTACGCGAGACGGTAGACAATGAGTCGGCCTTTAGGCTTTATGTTATTTTCAGTTACTTTATACCAAAATGAGCAAGGGCTACTGTGGCCTCAAAGGAAAGCTCGCGCAGAGAAAATTTCGGCACTATGCAAACTGCTAAAGTTCCTAAAGGTTTACTTCACGAGATGGACAAATCCGGTCGACAGTTTATTTGGGGCGCCACAAGGGATCGCCATCGCATTCCCCTTGTTTCCGCATTCCCCTTGTTTCCTGGCAACAAGTGTGTAGTCCGAAGGTAGCTGGGGGCTTTGGGTTGAAAATTTTGGCTGCCATGAATGTTACGGCTCATATGAAACTTGGGTGGTCCATCCTTCAAAATCCACAAAAGCTTTGTAACCAGGTCTTTCGTGCAAAATATAACATAGATTAGTGCTTTCATCACGGGATGCCTACTAAATCTACTGCTTCCCCCCTTTGGCGTAGTATTTGTGTGACTTTCCCTATGTTGCAGGCTGGGGTGAAATGGACAATGGGGACTGGTCATCCGGTTAGTTTTTGGCTTGATCATTGGATACTGGGAGTTTCTGGACACTTACTCTCTTACGCTGTTGTGGTCGTACCTGCGGATCATTTAACACGAAAAGTAGGTGATTATGTGGACTTCTGTGGTAACTGGGCGTGGGCTGAGTTTAGCGGCTTTCTCCCTCATCAGATACTCCTAAACATTGCCGCCATATTCCTCCCTCGGCCATCTCAGGAGGCTGACCAAATGTCTTGGTCCCTTGAGCCTAGTGGTCAGTTTTCTACACGCTCCGCCTATCGGTTTCTCTGCCAACATCGGTGGCCACCCCAAAGCAAGGTTTGGCAATTAATCTGGGCTTGGTAAGGACCGCAACGAATCCAACTGCATTTGTGGCTTGTAGCCAAAAACCGGCTTATGACTAATGGCCGACGTTTCCAACACTCCCTCACGGACTCTCCAGCCTGTGTGGATTGCCCGATGCATGAGGAATCCCTTTCTCATGTTTTTCGAGATTGTTGGAGGGCATGATTAATTTGGAACCAACTTATTGGGCGCCGGCACTGGCAGGCGTTTTATTGTAGCGACTTTTCATCTTGGTTTGCATGTAATCGTATATCGTCGCCTGGAATCCGAGAGATGGATCAGTGGCCTTTGGTGTTTGGTGTGGTTATTTGGAAACTTTGGGCATGACGAAATGAACGTTGCTTCAATCCTGACGAGCCCACCGTACATCATATCGGTGAAATCCATCCTACGTTCAAGACGCGTTATTGGCCCAACAACTCCAGAGGGATGTTTTGCCTGCCTTGGTCCAGCGACGTCGCACTCTGGAGGTTTGTTGGCCAAAGCCAAGTGAAGATTGGGTTAATCTGAGCACAGATGGTTCCTCCAAAGGGCATCACGGACTGGCGACTGCTGGAGGACTTCTACGGGATGCTGGCGGACGTTGGTTGGTTGGTTTTGGAGCCAATTTGGGTTGTTGTTCGTCCTGGCAGGCGAAATTATGGGCAGTCTATCATGGTTTAATGCTTGCATGGTTTCACGGTTATTCCCAGGTGGAGTTGACTATTGATTATGCATTGGTGGTGTCAAGCCTCACAAGTGCTACTCAGCGGGATGTTAATCCATTGCTCTCAGCGATCCGTGAGTTACTGGCTCGCAATTGGGTTGTGCGGGTGAGTCATGTTTTTCGGGAAGGCAATCGCTGTGCGGATTGGTTAGCCAACTAAAGCTATCGTCTCTCTATTGATGTTCATTGGCTTCGTGGGCCTGTTGTAGGTCTATTATCGCTACTGTTTGCTGATTCGATTGGGGTGGTCTTGCCTCATGTCACTCATTTGTAGTTTGCTGCTTTGGGTGTCTGCCCCGTTTTCTAAATTAAAAAAAAACTAACTCTACAAGCAATGACTTTTTTATCGTTTTAAAAACATAATCGAAAAGTAAACCGAAATTAGATCGTTATAAAATTGATTATCAATTGATTAAAGTAAAACGATATAAATATATAATTAGATTTTTTTAAAATTTAATTTAAAAAATTGTTAAATAAAAATGTATTTATTTATTTTATCTTGCAAAAACTTTTTTTTGTAGGGAACAGAGAAACCTGCAGCCTAGATCTATTGTTGGATTGGAAAAAGAAAACATGCTTTGTTTGGAAAAGCGGTAGATTTCAAAACTTTTAAGAAATCATTACTTGCAGCGGAAGCAACAAATCCAAATCAACATGCCAATCCATAC
>JAJMLV010000228.1:60941904-60953254 GCA_027123465.1 Erythroxylum coca | reverse complement strand
AGGGGCGGATCTACAATGGGGGCAAGTGGGGGCACTTGCCCCCACTGCCTCCAACAAATTCTCTATAAAAAAATATTATTTTAAGTTTTGTTCCCATTAAAAAATAAAATTTTACTCCTATTAAAATTTTGCCCTCATTAAAAATAAAATTTTGTCCTTAATAAAATTTTGCCCCTACTTAAAAAAATTTCTGGATTCGCCCCTGGATGTAGAGGAGATCATCAAGTGAGTTGGGGGGAGAGACAAGGACCTCTCTAATGTCCTCCAGCAGTCGTGTATTACCCTCCCTATAATAAATAAATTCCACTTTTATCCTTCTCAATATTGATCTTCTTTTCCCTCATTATATTGCTTAGTTCTTGTTAAGAGTGTGGTTCTTATTATTTTGTATCATATCCCAAATCGTTGGGAGTGGATATGACGTAAACAAGGATGGAGAGTAGAGTAGGCCAATTAGAAACAAAGATTCTGGGACTTAAGAAATAGTTGACAGACTTGACGATGACTGTTTCAAACTTAGCCTAAGAATTAGAGTTAAGAAACAGAGCTTGGAGAATATATTGCAAAGTTTGCGAGCCTTGCTGAAATAACAAACCATTGCTTCAGAATTTTTAGCCAAATAAAGTAATTTTAAGACTGGGGAAGAAGTGAGAACCAATACTGATAATGATCCTGTTGTCCCATTGGAGATGAATCGGATAATGAATAATGACCTTTTCTCGAGGAAGTTGTAGCCCTTAGTGTTCATTGGAGAAGAGGTAGGAGCGTGGCAAGTCGACGAAATCATTGGCGTAGGTGGCACATACCTTCGTCGCTTAACCAAGAGGTCAAGGGTTCGACTTTTGGGAATGCAGCAAACTCCTGGGCCAGCGGTAGCCCTTCTTGATTTGAGATGTTCCCGCCGCGGAGGGATTAGTCCCCAGACTAATCCTTTAAAAAGAAAAGAAAAGAGAAGCTCGAGGCAGCTGGAGTTTGTTTCGAAGAGGAAGCACAAGTATGGTTAAGCTTTAAGGAAAGAGATTCCTAGTTCTTCTCTTTAGTCGGCTTTATAGTCTCAGATATTACAATGATTTGGGGGATTAAGAGAAGGGAATATGCTGCAACATTTCTTTGCTGTCAAACAGGAAGGCATAGTAGTAGAGTTCAGGGCTCAATTTCAATGTCTAGCAGCGACAGTAGGTGATTGGAGGAAGATACATTAGCTGCAGTATTCATCAAAGATTTGAAGGAATAATTATGAGCTGAATTATTAGTTATAAACCCTAGTGGTCTCAAGGAGACAATGGAGGTACCCACTAGGATACATACTAAAAACCAACTACTTTCATCCGATCTAAGCTCAAAATCCCAAAAAAAAGGCCTTCGATCCAAGCCCAAATTGATTTCAAAATGATAACCTGGACACAACCTAAAAATACTAGTTTGTACAAAATCGTCTCAGACCCAAAAAATAATAGATAATAACACGGCCACTAAACTCTACAATTGACCCTAAATCCATTGCATCGGTACCTTCAAACCCTAGAATCAAAAGGCTGACAGCTACAGAGGCATAGGGACGATGGGAGCAGGGGCTTTGTTAACGATGTACTGAGAAATGACACATCGGACATAGATGTTGAAAGAAAGAATTGCATGTCCTATTGTTTAGTGAGGCTGAAGGAGAAGAAGTGGGTGGGGGTGACGAGACACTAGAAGGATTGAAGGAGGTAATGCTATCACTGAACTTGGTGGTTAGGTTATTATTGATAGAAGCCTAGGCTCAATTTTTAAGAATGTGTATTTTCACAGAAAGAACAAGGAACTAAAACCGATAAGTCCTTAAAGTCTGGCGTAGGAATGTTGCCATCATTTTATTATGAATGTTGTTTTGCTGATGTTGACTATTGTCGTGAAGTTTGTTGTCATTTTGTATAGTTTTAGAATGTTGACTGGGCAAGGTTGTTACACCAACAACGTTTATAGTTAGGGGTATAGGTGTAGGGGAGATCATTGAGTGAGTGAATAGTGATTGGGAGTGACCTCAAGGTTAGGGAGTGATGAGGACCTCTCTAATGTCTTCCAGTAGTCATGTATTACCCTCCTCAGAATCAATAAATTCTACTTTTATCCTTTTTAGTACTGGTCTTCTTTTCCCTCATTATATTGTTAAGTTAAAGTGATTTCAAGTTTTCAAGAACAAAACTACCCAATATTTAATAAAAACCATGCAACACATAGCATCCTTTCCCAAAAGATGATACGATTGTTAAAGATGATTCGAAGTGTTGAATCATTCCTTATGAGTTGTTGGTAGAATCTTTTTGAGTTTAACTAATCAAATAATTAATCGCTAATCGCGAGTTGCTATCGTTACTAAAATTACGCTAATGAGTATGGTGAACTTTGTTAGTTACTTTATTGGTTGGGTAAGGTTCTCTTAATTTACTTTTAAGTTGAGAAAGTACCAGTCCAAGCTCAATTAAAAAACACATAGGTCTAAGCCCATGGGAAGACCTAATGTCATCCTTAGAGTTAATATGTTGGATCAGCAGAATAGAAAATAGAATAAAAAATATAGGCTTTTTTATTATAACAATAAACAAATTACTTTACTAACTGTTGCTTATATATAGGCTTATTTATAGACTTACAAAATGATTAATTAAAAGATAAAATGAATATGCTAATATTATGAAACATGGATTTGATGATTCTCACTAACTCAAGTAATTTAAGTTGTCATTCATACTTTTAAAATATTTCATACTCACCATACTATTACTGTATTTTCTCATTTACATTTATAGGAGTCAAAGTTATTTTCCAATTCAAAATCTTATACCTCTTTAACAAATCAATAGCATATTTCCACTAAGAAACCATCAACATATTGTTTCACCTTAAGCCTAAGAAAATAATGCAACAAAGCCAAATTTAGCATCTTGAATTTTTTATCATACAAGACTTAAATTTAGTAATAATAGAGTCATCTGAACCAATATATATTATATCATCAACATAAATATACACTACTAAGAAATCAATTTAACCTCACTTTTTTATATAAAGGGTTGACTCATTTTTACTTCTTTCAAACCTATTTTCTAAGAAATAAGAATCTATCTTGTTGTATCAAACTCATGGGGCTTGCTTTAGTCCATATAAAACCTTCTTTAACTTATAAACTTTGATATTTTCATCGCTAACAAAACTTTGAGGCTTGGAAACATGTATCTCTTCTTCTATTTCAGCATTCAAGATGGATTATAACATTAAACTAGTATACATGCCATTCTAATTGTGTAGCTAAGGGTAGGAAAGTTTTTACAGTTTCATAGTGAGCCACCGTAGAAAATGTTTAATCAAAGTTGAGTCCTCACGATTACTAGTACTCTTTGGTGACTAAACAAGCTTTGTGCTTATGAAAGGTACCACCAATATGTTCCAAACACCCATTAAACCTAATGATATTTTGTGGCCTTCTTCTTTTCTTTTATTACATCTAGTCACCCTTGACTGTCTATAACTTCATCATAATAAGTAGGGTTAAAAACTTATAAAGAAAAACTACACGTGTTATAGTTCTTACTCAAGGAACGAAATTTCTTTAAAGGAGATTCTGAAGAAGAACTTGCTAAAGAAGATAAAGTGAGACTTAGAATTAATTGAATAGATGATTAGGAATTACCCCAGATTAAACAATTAGACTTCTTGGCTCTAGAAGATCAATTTTAGGAGTTTCAAGTGCACTTTCTAAAACTTGAGGTGTTCTTAGTGCTTCAATTTTGTTGTTTTACGTCAACTTTTCTTCTTTATTGAACCTAAAATCCCTATTGATAATCGCTTTGTCACGTATAGGATTATGCATCTTATATGTTTTGGATTGAGGACTATAGCTAACAAAAATATATTTTTATGATTTTTAATTAAGTTTGTGATGAGAAGAAATCAAAGTATATGTTATACAACCAAAAATTTTCAAATGGCTTATCCTTGGTTTACTACCCTTCTAAGCTTTATATGGGGTCTAATTCATAACTACCTTTGTTGGTGAGATGTTGAGAAGACGCATTGATGTTGCGACAACTTCTGCCCAAACTTACTTTAGACTGACTATCTTCACATTTTTAGCCATTTTAAAAACCATTTGATTTTTTTTCTTTTCTCTCATCCACTCTATTCTATTCTGGCATGTATAGTGCTGATTGCTCCTTTAAAGTGCCACTTTCTTCACAAAAAGTATCAAATTATTTGAAGGAGAATTCACCACCTCAATCTTAACAAAGAAACTTTATAAAATATCATTTTTCTTTTCTATTAACATCTTAAATTTCTTGAAATTCTAACAAGTTTCATATTTGAATTTTAAAAAATAGACATGACTCATTTGGTTGTAATCATTGGTAAATAGCAAAAGGTATCAACTTCTACCAAAGAACTCAACACTCATAAGGCCTAAACATCAATATATACTAATTCAAGACAAACAGATGCTTTCCAAAACTTATTTATAGGAAGTGAATTTTTACATTGCTTTCTATAGACACACCATTCATAGAAATCACGTGCATCAATTTTAGGCAACCTAACAATCATTTTCTAACTTAACAATTTCAATCCTTAATTTCACCTACAAATTCCCATAATATGAGTGCTATAATTTTTTATCAATAGTTCTAATAACTAAGGCACAAATTTTCATACCAAAGACTTTAAAATGTAATTTTTTATTTTGTTTCATAGGAATGCTAACTATGTTTTGACATTATTTCTTATTATTACACGTCATGGAGGAGTTTTACATTATCTCGAAAGGTTTTGATGGCAATTGTACATTTTGCTTCCACTTAAGTTAACATGTTATCTCTGAGATAAACTTCTTTGTGACTTATCAAGTTATTTGAACAAAGATATATGATTAAAGCATCTAATATTCATAAACTATACTCCACTGAAAGAATCAATAATGAAATAATAAGTCATAAATAAATTACTATCCTCTTTGAAATTCTATGTAATATTTTCTTGCTTTTATTCATCACTCTATTTAGTCCAATAATCAGTCTTTTATGACCACATTTTTTTATAATAGTATAATTGTATTGAACTTTTGAACTTCCTTTATTCACGAGATTGTTCTTTAGCTCTACCACGACTACTACCTTGAAAGCCGCCTCTACCTTATCCATAACCTCCAAATTTTCCAAACTTCCCTTTATACAAAGACTCACCTTTTACGTATAATACCTTTTCCTTAATTTTTTCATAAGACCTACTATTCCTAGCCTCATGAGCTAACAAAAAGCTCATTAGTTCGTCAAAAGTATTAGTTGATAAGTTTGTAGACTCTTCAATTAGAGAAACAACATGATTAAAGTCTCTTCCTAAACTTCTTAAAACCTTATTGGTAATCGTTTCATCACTAATAGTTTCACTTTAAGATCTCATATGATTCACCATTCTAGATACTCTATACAAATAGTCTTGCATAGAATCTTTCTCTTTTATAGTTAGTGCTTCAAAATTATAACAAAGGGATTGTAATTTAATAACAAGTACCTTCTTATTGCCTAAAATATTCTTATTTTAGAATCACTCATGCCTGAGTGGAGTGCTAATTGATGAAATTTAGGAAAAGATGTCATCATTAGGTGTCAATTGTCTTAGAAAAAGAGCATTTACATCCTTTTTATGAAGTTCCTATAATCTTTGGTCAAGCTTAACTAGCTTCGAGTTATTAAACCCATTCTCCACTAAGTCTCATCACTATTGAAAAGATATTATAATCTTCATTTTAAGACATTTTCACCTTCGTAATTTGGAATCAGGGGTTGGGATGAAATGGAACCATTGCTTGCCATGACTAAACTCAGCTCTTTTAATTTTTTGTTTGCTTCACTAAAATGTTCACCTTAGGAGAGCGATGTTGACTTTGATCAAATGAATAATCAAATTATGCTAAGGGTAATGTTTCTATAAGTTAACTTGAGAGGACAATGGTAATATTTGTATATGGTGTTTTGGAAAATTCAATTTAGGCTCTAATAATAAAGTTTGTTAGAGTGGGGGAATAGAAAATAGAACAACAAATAGAGGATTTTTTTAATTCTGACATAAAAAAAGTTCTTTATTACCTATTTATAAGTTTACAATAGATAAAAAGATTGGCATAAGAAGATAGATAACTATCTAATTGAATAATTATCTAAAACTAAAAAATAAATATATATGTTGATAACTATAAAACATGGATTTGATGATTCCAACTAACTGGAGGATAAAACATAATCCTACTAAGCAACTAAAGGATAAATATAATCGCTATTTTAATTTTTTAAATCATTATCTTTAATGGAATAAAGAGTAAACATGCAAATTAAGTGAAATACTATAGAGGAAATACAACAACCAACAACTACATTGTAATAAATGTTGCACAAACATTCATTTCTAACTTCAAAGGATAAGATTATGAATTCTAAAGTAATCATATAAAAATTCCCTGAAATTTTGTTACCATAAGGACTTAGTAAAAATTGGGTCTATAAATTTTGATGAAGAAAGTAGGTTGAGAGAATAAGAAAAATGATTCCAAAGTGTTGTTAATTATTCACTAGATTGTCCATAAGGGCATCCTTTCACATATCATAACAACGACGTTATAAGAATAATTACTATCAATTTTTTAGAAGGAGTTTTTAAAGTGATTCAAAGATCATTATAGTGAGAATATAAATCTCTTTAATGTGACTTTGAAATCTTGATCATAAATAGTGGAGAATTAAATATTGATTTTTTTGGTAAGATAATAGTCAGTAAAAAATACAACCTTATAACAAGAATATTACCAACTAAACCATTGTTGAAAAGGTATTTAGAAGGATGACTTCAAAGTTTGATCTTATAGTAATTGTCATAGAAGAATCTAAAGATTTGTCAACTCTTTTGTTTGATGAACTAATAGAATCTCTTTAAACTTATGAGTTAAGAATTAATAAAACTTTTGCATATAATAAAATAAAAGGCATTTCAAATGAAGGAGGAAGTCAGCAAAATTGAAGGACGGTGATGTTCAACAAATAGAGGTCATGGAAGAGAAGGATTTTATGGTAGTGGTTATGCTTATGGTAATGGAAAAGGCAAAGGTAGATATGAAAGATAAAGATAGTCTAGTGAGCAAAGAAACACAAAAAATAACATTAAATATAATCATTGCAAGGAGTATGAGTTAAGCACCAAAATATAAATTTTGCAATAGAGAATGAAGAAAAAAGTAAGCTTTTATGGCTCCGTTTAATACTAACTATAAGTTAGGTGATTTGTAGTTTATAGGCAGAGGTTGTTTGAATCATATGGCAAGCACAAATTAGATATTTGAAGAGCGTAATGAGACGAAAAAAGATGAAAATTCACATTTAAAATGGAAAATAAATATAGGTTGAAGGGAAAGGTATGGTAGGAATTGAAACTAGCTATAGTAAACCTAAATTTCTAAGTAATGCTTAATTTGAACTCGATTTAGGATACAATTTATAGTGTTAGGTCACTAATGGTTGATGAATATTTCATATTATTTGGCAATGATGTTTTTTTCATCAAACGTAAGAAATCAGGCTAAGTGACTATTGATATCAAGATACCCAAAGCAAATTGTTATTGTTGGAATTTTTAAGTATGGGAAGTTTTGTTCTTACTTCTTATAAAAATGATGATTAGAAGTTATGAAATCTCAACATTAAGGGTCTGAAATTACTAAGATAAAGGTATATATAGGAAGTTTTGTTCTTATTGCTAGTAAAAAGAAAATTTACTTGAAGCTATGACATTTACAAAATGGGTACATCAACATAAAGATCTAAAATTACTAAGATAAAAGTATGGTCTGGAAAACTAAAAATTGGCTCTATTAATTAACGTGATGGGTGTATCTATGAAAAAAAATTGGAAAGATTTTACACAACTAGTAAAGCAATTAACAAAGTTTGTGTGTCTATTAATGCAGTCTTAACAACAATAGTAATTAATTATTTGACTAATTAAAAAAAGTTACATATGCTACCAATTTCTCAAAAGAAACGAGTCAAACTTTGTACCATTTTTCAATATTCCTCCTTAATTTAAAGTTCTAAATGTTAAGCAAAGTTATAAATTAGCATAACTTCTCTTTCGATAAAGACTTGCCAATATATTAGTTAGCTACTTCTGCAATACTTTAAAGTTATCTCTTCCTTCATATCAAAATCACAATTGAAATTAAAACAAATATTAATATGTGGCATCATCCTTAGAAGTTGAGTATGTTGGAGAAACTTTAGTAACTTGTCAAGACATTTTACTAAGGAGAGTGTTAGTTCAACATCAACAAGAGTAAGAGAAATAAAGGAGATATTTTATACATAAAACAATAATCTCTATGATAAAAAAAAATATAGCATTTCTTAAAAGGATTGAGCCTATCAGTATTCATTGTCATTTTATCTTTGATTTGTTTGTGAAGAAAGAGATAACTTTCAATTATTCTCACACTTATAAGTAGTTGGCTAATTGACAAAGTCTTTTTTGAAAAAAACTATTATTTAAAATTTTTCTTAGCATTTGGAACTTTGAATCAAAGGAGAGTGTTGAAGAATGATTTACAGTCTAATTTTTCTCTTTTAGTTTGTTAGTAGAATTCACATTTTTTTAATTTAACTAATCAAATCATTAGTCACTATTATTGTTAAAAATACATTAATATGTGTACTAGACTTTGTTAATTGTTTGTACTATTGAAAATTCTCTTTACTTGTTTTTAACTATCACACTATATCTAGGTATTTTTCTTAAATTTTACATACTAAAATCATCAAATAATAAATTTGAGTGTTTAGACTTTTTTTTAACTATAGGTGACAAATAGGCTTTAATTTGGCCTAATGTGAATTAATAGATAAAAGTTTGAGTAAATCCAATCTTAGAATAAACTCAAACTCGAGATGATCGACCCAGCTTAACAAGAATGACCTAAATCAATCCAAATGAGTTTGGCTAAAATACCAAATTGATTCAAATAAATATTGTTTAAACTTTAGGTTATCTAATTAATCAAACTTCAGGCCATACTTGGATCGAACCATTTCTAACCTGCTATACTTGGATCGAACCATTTCTAACCTTACTCTTTACTTTTAGCTACTAAAATTTTTTATTTCTTCTTTTCTTTTGAAAAACCTTTATACATGAAATCGTCTTGTTTACCATCTTTTGTCATCTATAAAGGTGGTTGCTTTTTATTATTCTTCCTAAATCCAATTCCATGAACCTCTTTCTCTAAAAAGCTTCTTTAAATCAAATGTCAAAGATAGCCTTATACATCAATTATATGAGGATTGAAGATTCAAAGTTATGGATATATTATATGAGCAAAAGTGAATAAGAGAAGCAATTCCAATACTCTATCAAAGAAAAAATTCTTCGACATCTATCTCCTTATTTGTTATTCTGAAGATTCAAAATTATTGATATATTATATGAGCAAAAATGAATAAGAGAAGCAATCCCAATACTCTATCAAATAAAAAATTCTTCGACATCTATCTCCTTATTTGTTATTCAGTCTTATCTCTAGAATTAATCTCTCAAAGGGTGTTAAAAGGTTTATATATACATAAAAATTTTAGGGTATGTGGGATATGATTGCCCTAATGAAGCTACAGAGTTATAAAAAATGGTGAACATATGTGAGAATCTAAATTTGAATAAGTTTACAGTTTCTAGTACTTTTGTTACTTCAACAATAGTTTTAAGTCTAAGAAATAGGAAATAAATTCAAAATCATATGGATTCAAATGAAGTGGTTTGGAGTGCATTATTTGTAGCACCTCACTTCTGTAAGACCCGAACCTGATATCGATGGGTGATATTTGAATCCGTGCCCTGCGAGGGTGGCGTGCTAAGGCACTCATTCATTTAGAAATCGGTATAATTTTTTTTGAACCACAAACACAATATGCAGAAATCGATATTCAATTTGGGCCCACATTCATTCATAAACATTTTCAATTAACACAAAATCATCAATAAAATTTTCAATAGCCATTTGGACCTTTTCACAAATACAAAACATTTGAGTCATTTCGGAATACAAATTTTTACAAAAAGTTGAGAATATACAATTCAATACAAAATAGAGAAATGCAATGCAGATGCAAACTGACCCTGACCTCTATCTTTCACTTGAATGCGTAGGTATACCCCCGTTGGCCTAATAGGGTATTCTTCTGATCCTAAAAAATAATTGCAAATTTTGGGTGAGTTTTGCAAACTCAGTGAGTGACCATCATCAATGGCTCACCCAATCACATAAAACATAAATCAGATCATTTCACATTTCTCACTCCACATTCAATACAATTTAATCACTCATATAATGCATATGCAGTGCACATAAGACTCACTTTTTATTTGTTACTTTGTTGTGATCGAGTGCCCAAACTGTTCCATATAGGGCTCATTAATAACTTTCCTATATAGAGCTCATTAAATGTTGAGCCTGAGGCTCTGAATCACTTTTGAGCTCGAGGCTCTTTTTCACTCGTTGAGCTTTAAGCTTTGATCGGTGGCTACTGTGGTCACAACTCATTTATGTTTCATACATTCATGAAATGGAATGCATCACTCACATTAGCATAATCCCATTCAATCATATTCACATATCATCGGATCATAATATGACATTCAACATTTAGTTGAATGACACACTATCATTCGTATGCAAATGTTCATTTAGAACACATTTAACAATCACATTAAGTACACATAGTTCATCCAATTTACATTTAAATAGCACTTCTATATCTAAATCAAACATTACAATCATCGGATCTTCTGTTTGGAAACTAACATAAGCAATCACATCTACATAATCATTCAATAGTCAGATGATACAAAATTTTAAATAACAAACAATAAAGTGAGACCATCTCGGTCTACTCACAGTACAGTGCAAAATAACATTTGCTTCCAAATTCTAGATACGCTTGTATGCGGACGTTTGTCCTTCATTCTTCACCAAATGAAGGGATATTTACCTCAAAGGGAAGCTCTTTTCTTCCTCTATCTTTTTCTCTTCCTGAACTGCTCCAAAGTCTTTCTTGAAGACTAAGAAGAATTAAACCCTAGCTCAACTCTCTTCTCTTCTCTCAATCCACCAAACTCTCTTTCTCTTTCTTTCTCATTTTCATTATTCTCTTCTTTTTATCCTTTCATTCACGTTTTTCTTCTTCATTTATAAGCAAGACAACCCTTCTTCTTCCAATTATGCCCTTAATGATTGAGAATTGTCCCATTTGCCCTTCCATTTATGCCTTATGTCTTTTATGCTTAAGTG
>JAJMLV010000228.1:60916917-60936480 GCA_027123465.1 Erythroxylum coca | reverse complement strand
GCTGCATCTATTGGTGATTATTATGATTGTGATTTTGTTTCAAGAGGTAGACATCAGATTGTTTATGATGAATGTTCTATTCAGGGGGAGATTTTACAGTATATGAGTAACTATTCATCATGCTTTTTGTCATCTCTTGTCTCAAAGGGGGAGACAAACCCAAAGATGAGCAGTGTTATTCTGCTTGTTGCTTGTTGCTTGTTGCTTGGTTTCGGTTGATTTTTTTGGTTTGAAATCAGTTCATGGTGGCACATGTAGTTGAATATTGAACTGAGAGGGAGCATCAACAGTTTATATTTCCTTCAATGTCCAATCACTGCTTACTTGTGTGCTGGTTTAGTTATTGAGACAGAAATGCCAAAAAAGGGGGAGATTGTTAGGATTTATTTTTACTATATCCTATTTTTATTTTTTGCATTTTAATTGGATATGGGAATTTCCTTAATAATTATTGAAGATTGCACTCTATTGGAAGTAGATTTTATTTGGGATTTGAATTGGCATAATTCTCGGTAGTTGTTTTTCTCCCTAATGCTATCTCTATTTGAGATGGACTCTTCTAAAGGATAAAGTGAAGTTGCGTGAATAATGTGAGTGTGTTGATAGTCTCTTGGCTGACGTGGAAAAGGGATGTAGGGCATCTTTTGTCTGTTGATTTTTACGTGGGTTTCTGTTGGTTCAAAAAGGTGTTACGGAGGTGATTTTCTGGCTGATAAGGCTGTTGCGTTTTTATGCTTTTGTGTGGTTGTTTTCTCAATATTGTCACTCATGAGATGTGTGCTTGATTGGAATAGAGGAGTCTACGTGAATCAGTACAATTAAATTGGTGGATGCCTATGTGTTTGTCATTGCCCTGTTTGTGTAATACATCCTCTGCTTGGACTGATTGTGTTGATCTTTTTGGAGCATCTCTACTTCAGCTCTTTTATCTCTTTCAAGCAGTCAAGGAATGTGGCTATTTTCAGTGAAGATTTTCATATCTGAAACATTATTATTTTCTTGTTTTATTTGTGTTTGCATGTGAGCGGAAATAGTTAGAAAATCCTCTGACGAGGTTAACATGAGTCGGTTGTGTTATTGGGCGTGAAGATCTTTCACGGGTAGTTAGGTTTTGGCTTAGTTACATAGATTGGGTCTTACGGAGTTGATATATCTTTGTAATTTTTTGTGAACTACAGTGAAAGAGATTAATCTGGGTGAGGGCCCCGTAGACGTAGGCAAAGTGTGCCGAACTGCGTTACCAAATGTCGGCGTCTTCGTTATTTTGCAGTTGTGATTTGTTATTCACTTGCGCGTAGAAAAATTTGTGGATAGTCTGCGAATTGATTATTGATTTTCTCAATACTCATTCACGTACTCTATGATTATGTCTCCGTCACCTTGGATGTTAATGCTCACTGTCATTACAGGTGTCTGTCTGAAAAGCACATAACATCATCACCGACATGTTGCGTGGGGTGCCCATCTTTACCTTTCCTTTTATATTTTCTTCTCTGCTAATCTTCCATTCCTTACATTACCCCAAAATATTCCTTGTTTACTGCATGCAAGTGATTGGGTCTGACGAAGTCTCCCCCGAACTGTTAGGACAATGTATGTAATATGTGGCTTCCTTCTATGATGGCAACTGAATTTGACTTGGGCAAACTGTTTTATTAGCATAGGGCCAAGGAATAAGAAGCCAAGCGGGTACCTGGAGTTGCTGGTTTGATTCAGCTATTTGACTTCCATAATCATAAAACATACTTGTTAACGGAGGTTTCTTAGGTAATGCTAGGTATAATTTATGAGGCCCACTTACAATTTCAACTGGACTTAGTTGTACCTTAAATCCTTTAAGACTTTTAGCAGGTGATTATTTTCAGCGGTGACGTTGGAAGTTCGAAAATCGAAACCGAACATAAGAAGAGGATTACTGCTAATGGCCTTATTTTCCTTTTCATTTGATCTTTTGGAGCTCTTTAAAAAATTTCTGAGTCACTTTTTCTTTTGAGTGACAGGGACCAGGGAGTTGGGAGGTCGATAAACTATTAGCAGCCGTCTACTATTGCCAAAGACTTTCAGGTTTTTGCGAACAAGAGAAAATGACGATTGGGTGACAGATCGCCATGTGCAGGATAAATGACGCAATCAATGCACTCGCTACCTAATCCCAAAGCACTGCATTTGCAAAGAAAAGAGCAATCCCTATAGCATAATATATTAAAGCCCAAGTTTTTCATTTTTGGTAAAAACAGAGATATCTGCTTAACTATTGAACTGAAAGCAACAGATAAAGTAGTAGAAACCTATAATGGAGAAAAAGAAGAGGTTTAAAACAAAAAAGGACAAGAGCAGAGCTGAGAGAACCGCAGAAAAATTGCAAATAAAGGGCGAGAAGTAACCAAAACAGTGCATGACTAAAAGAAGACTGAAATTTGAAGGAAATGATGGGACCCCGTCTCATTATTTTCAATTTTTCTATCTAAGAATCAAGCACAGTCATAGGGTGAATTTGGGAAAAAAAGAATTTCTCTGCATTACAGCTGCTAAGGCTCCACCTTCTAAAGAAAAACAGCTTGGCGATAGGCAATTACCATAACGCGGAAACGCGTGAAATGCGCTGAGCTTCATCTCTATTACCAACCGTAAGAAGAACATTACATTGATGCGTTTTTGTCAGAAAGGAAATAGCTTTTTTTTTTTAATAAGGCGGTAAGCATTGTCCATTTTGTACTTGTACCAGAAGCATTCGCATTTTACACTGACCCAGTGAAGGTAGTTTTCGCGCCTTGTCCTTATTTAAGCCCAACCAGTCACTTGCTTTCATTGATTGCCACCCAGAGGATAAGAAAAGAGATCCGGTTACCTCTCATTCTCTTTTCTTTACATGATCTTGGTGTGAGTCCGTGAGAATGACCTCTCGTTTTGTTTTCTTACTAATTCAGTGGCTGATCTGTTTCCACTTTTGCAGATCCAAATGGGAAGAGTAGCAATCTTTTTGTGCTTAGTCTGTGGAGTTTTGGCGGCTTTAAGTGTTAATGTAGCCAATGCAGATGACCCATATAGGTTCTATACCTGGACAGTGACTTATGGGTTTATTTCTCCTCTTGGTGTGCGCCAACAGGTGGTTCATTTTCATTTGGGTGTTAGGTTTGATCTCGATCGTATGTTAGGGGAGAGTCTGGCTCTTGGAAGCTAATAGAGTTGTGGTTTTTTGCCGTGCAGGTGATTCTTATTAATGGGCAGTTTCCTGGTCCTCGGCTTGATGTGGTGACTAATAACAACATTATTCTCAATCTTATCAACAAGCTGGACCAACCTTTCCTTTTAACATGGTAAGTTCCTTATTCTGTGTCACATCACTTTTTTATGTTCGTGGCTTTTGTTTGTTTTCAGCGTGACTCTGGTTGTTCGAGGTTAGAACTAAGATGTGGATACACACTCCTCCATATTCGTGCAAATTTTGTATTTCATATACCTTTTAAGAATGTAAAAGCTTCCTTCTTTCTTTTTGGTTATGGGAAAAGAAAAAAATGGATTTGCACATTAACTCTTAAATTTAAGTTGCTGCTCTAAGTTGTTTCTCTAGCAGCTAGCTTAAAAGAATAGTCTAGAGATTCTTGCTTTATCTCAATTGCCTGCGTTCTGTGCTTTAAAGTTTTAAAGAAAGTTCAGATTTTTTTTTCTTTTATTTTAATCAATCAAATTTACTGTGTGGAAAGTACTAATGCCGGATGATTAATTAGAATTTCAATCTAACTGAGACAACTTTCGATCATATTGCTACAACTAGGAATGGCATTAAGCAAAGAAAGAACTCTTGGCAAGATGGAGTGCTGGGGACCAATTGTCCCATTCCCCCAAACTCTAATTACACTTATCAGTTCCAAGTTAAGGATCAGATTGGAACCTTCACTTATTTCCCTTCCACACTATTCCACAAAGCTGCTGGAGGATATGGAGCAATCAATATCTATGCAAGGCCTCAAATCCCAGTTCCATATGAATTGCCTGCTGGAGATTTCACTTTACTAATTGGTGATTGGTACAAAACAAGCCACAATGTAAGAAGAAATGAAGATTCTTTCAGCTCATGATTTTCTTTTCCTTTTTTTTTTCTTAATCCACCATAATTGTCTTTGTATAAATATGTGATGTCTTACGTTTGATATAGGCCGTCAATATTATGTTATATTTATACTCCACTACCACTTCAATAGCCATGAAAACAAAAGAAACAAATCCTAAAAATGTCAAAGCTGCTGGAGCATAACTTCATCATGTGCATTGCCACGAGGCCTGCTTTTTGTCTGGGTTATGGCATGACCTGGCAATCAAAGACACTGATTTATTTGCTTGAGCCCGTGTTTCATTAGTTCCTTACTGTGAAAAGGATTTGCATTCGACATTCTATGTCATGATTAAGCCTATATGGAATTTGAACTGGTTGTTATTTCCATTCCAATATGCCTAGTTAGGCTTACCCATCTTTTGAATCAGAATTATCAGATAGAGCCTGAGTAGAAATCTGATCCCGCTATTTCATTCTTGTTTAGCGGGAGAGTCATTTGTTCTGTGTAGCACTTTACCATTCCATTTGATATTACTGACATTCACCTTAAACTGAGATTATATTGCAGATATTACAGGCGTCTCTGGACTCTGGCAAATCTCTTCCCTTCCCAGATGGACTCATAATTAATGGCCAGAGTCACACTACCTTCACTGGTGATCAAGGTCATTGCTATAATTCATATCAAATTTATATTTTGATATTCAAGATTTGAAGCATTTTATCCAACGGTTTCTGTAATTTTTTTTTTACTAACATCTTCCTTGTGTTCAGGTAAAACCTACATGTTCAGGATCTCCAATGTAGGATTGTCTACCTCATTGAACTTCAGGATTCAGGGCCATACAGTGAAGTTAGTGGAGGTTGAAGGATCTCACACAATTCAGAATGTTTATGACTCTCTTGAAGTGCACGTTGGCCAATCTGTATCTGTCTTAGTTACCCTAAATCAGGCTCCAAAAGATTACTACATTGTTGCTTCAACACGTTTTACGAACCAAGTTCTTACAACATCTGCATTGTTGCATTACTCCAATTCTAAGGCCCCAGCCTCTGGACCCCTGCCAGTTGCTCCTGCTGACCAAATAGAATGGTCAATGATGCAAGCTAGAACTATAAGGTATTGGCCAGGTTGATTAGTTATCTTAGAGATTGGAAACTCCTTGTACAATTCTTTCACCAAACTAAGACATGTCCAAATAGTTGGATATTTGGTTCATTCTTTCGTCTTTCTTTTTTCTTGAAGGCGGAATTTGACAGCAAATGCAGCAAGGCCGAATCCCCAGGGCTCATTCCATTATGGAAAGATAGCAATCACCAAAACATTTGTATTGGGCAATTCGGCACCTCAAATCAATGGAAAGCAGCGTTATGCCGTTAACAGGGTTTCCTATATTAATCCTGATACGCCTTTAAAACTTGCTGATTACTTCAACATCCAGGGAGTCTTTACCCTGAACTCCATCCAAAGTGTTCCCTCTGATGGTCCTGCATATTTAGCAACCTCAGTTATCTCGACCAACCTCCATGATTTTATTCAAATCGTTTTCCAGAACAATGAAGAGTCTATTCAATCCTGGCATCTCGATGGTTATGACTTCTGGGTTGTTGGGTAAGTAGCCACGTTCTGTTTCATCCAAATTTTAGCGGGTCTTATGAGAGCAACAAATAACCTCACAAGCATCTGCAGTTTTGGCAATGGGAAATGGTCACCGGCCAAGAATCTAACTTACAACCTAGATGATGCTATAAGCAGACACACTGTTCAGGTAAGTGAGATGCACTTACAATTTAATTTCACAATTTCTCCTCACATCACGGCAGCCTGATAAGTTCCAGATCATCAATCAATCTATAGCTAGTTTATTTATTTCATTGCAGGTATATCCAAACTCGTGGTCCGCCATATTTGTCTCCTTGGACAACCAGGGCATGTGGAACATGAGGTCTGCGATATGGGAAAGGCAGTATCTTGGGCAACAACTCTATCTCAGGGTCTGGAATTCAGTGAAAAGCTTTGCAAATGAATATGACATTCCTTCTAATGCTCTACTTTGTGGCAAAGCCATCGGACTGCACCCGTAGAATGACCAAACTATTTGAGCTTTAATCTGTTCCCTAGGTCATGATGATTTGACTAGAAGGGAAAACAGAACATGACAAGAGCAAACAATTAAAGGCAGATTTAATTGTATCATTGACATGTTATAGTATGCTTAATATCTTTATAAATGCTTATGGTCATCTTAGAGAGTTCTGCGTACAGATACTAAGAAAACAAAAACGTATGAATTTATGTGGTTATGTTTAGAGCTAACAAGATAATCCTCGTTACTGTGGAAACACTTAGAGCAGAAATTAGAGAACAATACATTACCGAAAAAGATGAATAACTTGGGGGGCCAATCTCTTGAATCGATATATTAAAATGTTCTAAGCATTTGACAAGGAAGTCAATTAACTTGCAATCAATTAATGTTTTGATCCGTACTCGCCGCAGCCGCATTCGCTTCTTTAGATCTTTCTAATGATTCCGAGTAACTCCGGCATTCATTGTTCATGTCCTAGTCAAATATATTATTCTGTGCTCTCAAAAATGAACAAGCAAAAGTAGTGAATAGGGTAAGCATATCAAAAACTCTGACCTCCTAATGAGTCTTGACTTCTTTATATAAGCCTTTCAACTTTTTATGTGATCACTACTTCATTTCGACGTTTCGTCCTTGCATCTTTGAGCGGGTAAGGTTTGAGTTGTTAGCTAGGTACACTTTCTTCAATCTTGTTCATTTACTTTTTGTTTTCCCATGTTATCATGAGTATGTTTTACTAGCAATTAACTATTAAAGTTACTTTAGACTAAAACTGTAGCATTTTCTATTTTAATTTTTAGTTAATGATGTTGGAGGGTTTAGTATTATGACATATCATTGCTTTTAAAGCTCATTTTCACATTTTTCGTGTGACTACAATTTTAGGACTTTTTTATAACAGATGATGACTATTCTTTTAATGAATAGTCTTTTATTCATTTCTCCTATCTTAAAGAAAAAATTTCAGTTAATTATAATCTGTTCTGTGCCAGTAGAAAAGTGTAATTTCATGCCTGTATCTGCAAATGAACAATTCTCAGTTGAAGACGATTGTCCTCTTTTAACTGAATGATGATATACATATGGACAGATCTAAAGGAATTGGAGGAATATATCACCGTAAAATGAGGCAGGCCAATCTCCTGTGTGTTTGTGTTGGGCTATTGGCTTTGCTGAGTGGCATTTGGGTGGAAGCTGAGGATCCCTATAGATATTATACATGGACAGTTACGTATGGATCGATACATTTCTCCACTTGGCACTCGTCAAAGGGTAGGTTCATCCATATAAAAGAACAGTTCTCTTTGAAATCTTCTTTCCCTGGAAATGAATGTTAACATTCCTGTAAACTTCTCAAAGTCTTCTGGCAGATTTAGCCGTAACCTGATTGTTCCCTCTCGGGCTACTCTTTCTTGCAGGGAATCCTTATCAACGGAAAATTTCCTGGTCCAACTATCGATTGTGAGACTAACGACAACATAATTGTAAATGTCATCAATAAGTTGGACGAACCTTTCCTCATAACATGGTTAGTGCCCAGCATTATTTTCGTTTTTGTTTACAAGTATATAGACTGTAGCCAGGAAACAGAGCAACAACTTTTTTATTGGTTTATATCAGGAATGGTATTAAACAAAGAAGGACTTCATGGCAAGATGGAGTATTGGGAACCAATTGTCCTATCCCTTCAAACTCCAGCTGGACCAACAAGTTCCAGGCAAAAGATCAAATCGGAACTTACAGCTACTTCCCTTCAACTGCTTTGCATAGAGCTGCTGGAGGCTTTGGAGGGTTCAATGTCCAGTCAAGGTCTGTGATCGCCATTCCATACCCTATTCCCAGCAATGAGTTCACGCTGCTAATCGGTGATTGGTACAAGACCGACCATAAGGTTTGTCACTGAAGATTTCTTATTTAAATGTCGCTTTTAGTGCAATAAGTTTAAACCCGGACCATGTTGGGCCTGTTTCAAGGCGGAAATCTTGATGCTAACTTGTTGGGAATTCCGCTTTCCACAGATATTGCAGAAACAGTTGGACACGGGGAATCCTCTTCCTCTGCCTGACGCTCTTCTTATAAATGGGGTCGCCGAAGTTGCAACTTTCACCGGTGAAGCAGGTAACTTGATCCTAATCAAGTTACCTTGACTGTTAAGATCCTAATTAAAACTAAATAAAGTAAATCTGAGAGACTGCTTAACAACTTTTTTACAGGGAAAACTTACAAGTTCAGGGTCTCGAATGTGGGGATTGCGACCTCAATCAATTTCAGAATCCAGGGCCACGTGATGACCCTCGTGGAAGTAGAAGGAGCTCATACCTTGCAAGAAAAGTATAATACCATTGATATTCATGTTGGTCAATCCGTGGCTGTCTTGGTTACGTTAAGCGGTCACCCGAAGGACTACTACATCGTTGCCTCTACCCATTTCACCAAGCCTATTCTCACTACTACTGGAGTTCTCGCTTATGCTGGCTCCAAGACGCCACCATCTCTACCGTTGCCTATTGGTCCAACCTACCAAGTTCACTGGTCTATGAAGCACGCCAGGACCATTAGGTAGTGATCTTCTTCCAAAGTTTTTACCTGATAGAGATGAAGTTAGGCAAACTGGTTTGATTTGCTTGTTGTCTACCATTTTTGATAAACAACTATGTGCTGTCACTTGTTAGGTTGAATTTGACAGCAAATGCGGCTAGGCCTAATCCTCAGGGCTCGTTCCATTATGGACAAATAAAAGTTGTCAGGACAATCATTTTAGCCAACACCCAAACTAAGATCAACGGCAAGTTGCGGTATGCCGTTAACAACATCTCCCAAGTCGATCCAGCCACGCCTTTGAAGCTTGCTGACTGGTATAACATTCCCGGAGTCTTCAAGCTTAACTCAATTCCCGACAAACCTTTTTTTTTTGAAGAAAATTCCCGACAAACCTACTAATGCTAAACCTGTACTTGGAGCATCTGTAATCGGAACTACTCTTCACGACTTCGTAGAAGTTGTCTTCCAAAACCCGGAGAAGACAATCCAGTCTTGGCATCTGGATGGATATAGTCCCTACGTTGTTGGGTAAAACTTTTACTAAACGATTTTTATGTTTGCTCTAGTGTGTCGCTTGTTCCTAACGTGAGTTCTTGCACCACCTGTTTATTTGCAAATATTAATATCTGTTGCTCTAAAATTTTGCAGATACGGGTCCGGCATTTGGTCTACGGGCATGAGAAATCGCTACAATTTGGTAGACGGAGTTCCTAGGCACACTTTTCAGGTACAAGTGGAGAGTGGTCGTGTAGATGTATAGTTTTGCAAAGAGCAATTATAATATACTGTATTTACTAAAAGCTTTCTTAAAATTTGCAGGTATATCCAATGTCGTGGACCGCAGTATTGGTGTCGCTGGACAACAAGGGAATGTGGAACTTGAGGTCAGCGATCTGGTCTCGGCGATATCTTGGCCAACAGCTATATGTGAGAGTTTGGAACGACGAGAAAAGCTCGTACACCGGGACTGATGTACCCTCCAATGCTCTGTACTGCGGCTTGGCCAAACATCCATAGTACTAGTTGGGCGTTGATTGGAACTCTTAGAGCTTCAGATTTGTTTTTATTTCAACTGTATCTTCTTGAATCAGTTACGAGGGTGTTACCGTTTCAAGAGAATGGAGAGATAGGTTTAGTGGAACCATGAAAAGGTTTTCGTAGTTTATTTGTGGGAAATTACTTCCCATTCATGTTTGAAAATAAACATGTTCGTCAATTCCATCAGCTGTGCTTGTCTCTAAAATATTCCCTGCCCGTTCTAGTTATCATTAAATGTTCACACGTGGAGGATTCGTAATTCTCTAATAAGAATTGATGGGCATTTTGTTAAATTGATTATAGGATATTATTTAAATTAATTACAACCTAACCAATCCACCACTCATAATATTAGTTTCCATTTTTTATTTAAATTAATTACGACCTAACCAATCCACCTCTTATATTTTTGTTTCTAGTTTTCTTATTTGAATTAATTACGATTTAACCAATCTACCTCTTAGTCTAAATAAGGAATGCTTTGATTGAATTTCAAACTAAATTGAACCTAATATACTTGAGTCCGATCTCAAACTAAATCTTGAATACTCTTTTAAAAGCTTAATCCAATTTAAATTTCAATTAATTTAGATTAAAATTTTGATTTTGTATCAAATTGGACTAACACCAAAATATGATGATGAAAGCTTTAAACTCTTTGATAGTTGCAATATTAGTATCCCTTTTCAATATCTTTTGAGGCGGTTGATATTTATTAGTCGTCAAGCACTCTTCAGACTACCCTCTTTTAATACTGAATGTTTCTCAATTTTCACTATATTATAAAGCTTTTAAAAGGTTTGACCTTTTGTATACACTTTAAACCTTGAATTTTGTCATAATTAAATAATATACAGAGTGTTTCATCATAGCTGTGCTAAGAAATCAGAATACTATTCAGATGATGACTCATAAATTATTGCAAAGATTTCGATGTTGAGACAGAAACTTCAGAACAAGCTTTCCGAATTATTTAATTGGGCAGAGGAATTTTCTATAGCATGTATAGGTGCAAGAGTTGCTATAAACTCTGTCAGAGGCACTTTGACCTTCCCAGTAGAGGTGGGAGGTTGAGACTTCGGTAGAGAAGTGGGAGGTATATGAATCTGTAACAGTTTACTCCCCTGGTCAATTGGTTCAGGTTTTGTATATGAGGATGATGGCTTAGGAACTGGTTCAGGCTTTAGCTTTGACTTTGACTTTTTAGGTTTTGCTTAAGCTGTCTGAGGATGAATATGTTGTTTGATCAAAGGATAGTTGATCTTGAAGATCTTTGAATATTTAGTTTTTTCTATATACATTTGATATAGAGGAAGAGTGTATACCGGCTGTATATTTGGAAATACTAAAGAGGATGAGCCATATACAGTCTTAGACTGTGCAAATTGCATATCAGCTTCCATTTATTGCACAATTCCTTGTATCTTCTTGAGTTCTCTAGTTTAGACGTCAAAATTAGGTCCAAAATACTGTGTAGTAATGTAATGTCAAAGATCAGCATCAAGTTGTTGGATCTGTGCTTTGTATGAGTTGTACAGTTGTTGGATCTACTTAGAGACGACGTCAACTTTATGTTGAGTAGCATGAGTTTGTTGACTGATTCTATCAAGCTTGGAATCAATTCTGCGAAGGACTTTATTATGTGCTACTGCATTTGATGTCTGCCAATTAAGAACTTCGTCAAAAGGATTTAAGACAGTTGTACCTTCTAAAGTAATTCCTGTGGCTCAAATATAAGGGCTAGAGATAACCCTAGTTGTTTTATCTATTCTCCTATATAGAGAAGGAAACTCTCCTTTATATGGATTAACCATCATGTAAGGTATAGGAGTAGAAGTAATGACATGAATTTCTAGCTTAGGTTGATAGGTCGAAGATTTCAACATCTCTCAAAGAGATTTGGGTCTGAATCTTTATGTGGGTAGACTACTAGATTTGTTGGAATCATTTAGATCTAAATCATCCTTGTGTGGATGATACTATTAAGAAGGCATTCAACGAGGTTTAGACTTGTGCTTCCTCTTTCTTCTTCTGGCATACCGTTCATCATCATCATTGTTGTCTGACTTAGGGTTAAGACAGACTTGACAGTCAGGTTCGCACATAGATGGGCCAACATCCCATAAAAAGTGTCCACGATGATGACTTACATAAACTAGATCTCTATTAGATTTGAAATAATGGATAGGAGGACAAGATTTACCTTCCGTATGAGAAAATATAGGCTAGATAAGAAATATAGCCCTAGATGTAAAAGGATTTTTGTTGGGCTTTACATAGATGGACTTTACCGTTCTATCTTTTAGTGTCTTCAGAATTGGAGAGTATGAAAAGAGTGTCGATGAGGCACTTGGAACACCTTCTGGTAATTGGTGGTTCATTCAATAGGCATCAACTTTTCAAGCTCCACAACTGGTAATTGCTTCGAGATCTGGATGATAGTAGTCTGATCATTGGAACAATCAGCAGTTATGTAAAGAGTATCTGAAGTAGAATCTGGAAAGTTGAGATCCAAAGTATGATTTTGCAGATGATATATCATCTAGTAATGTAAGGTAGCCATGATGGTTGTAGGATCTTGATTTGCTTCAGTGATATGAATCTGAACTTGCAGTCATTCAAATAAAGTGAGATTATCCAACCTGATGTTGAAATCAGGTGCTATCATCAGAATAACACTTCCATTGTTGAGAGTAGTCAGCAAGGTACCAATCAAAGCATTTTGATATGTTGTGTAGGTAGTGTCTAGAAGAGATATCCTGGATATAGCAACTATTCCCTTTCTTCCATGAAGTGTAAGAATAAGGCATGTAACTACTACATGTAGATGTGTATGAATGTGTTCTCTTTATAGAGAGATAAGCTCCTTTGGGATGTAAACCTTTATGTATTGTTCTACTATTGTAGATTTAAGACCACACTGTTCCAATCTGGAACTCTAGATGATTCCTTTTACTTTTAGGCAAGATGTAGACAAAATAGTACGTATACTTCTTGTCGAAGAACGATCACAAGAATAAATATTTTACGGATTTAACAAGGATAAAGAAGACTCACAAACACGATTTTCTATAGGAACATGTGTAATTTCTACTAAATTTTTTATACGACTTGACAAAACACGCCTAACACTAGAAGGTAAACTAGGTATAGTCAAAGTAGAAGACAAATGAATAGGGTCGTTTGCTAATGTTTCCATAACTATGGGCTTCTTTACTCACTCTTATTAAGAGACAATGTTACCACCAACCAAGACACGAAAGATGCCTTTGATACCAACTAGGGACCCTAAAGGGCACACAGGGAAGTATGACAACCAACTAGCTAACACAATACCTTTGAGAAGACCATCAACTAACCAAAGTTGGATTGTAGGTCACTATAGTGTCTGGTAGACTATTACGGATCAATATGAAAATCTTGTGACTATCAATAAGTTCCAGGTATGATATACGAGACACAAAACCCTTCTCTCCACAAGCACACAACTTTTAACTTTCCTCTTAGGAACCTTACACTCTCACTAACTCTTTTCTCCTTTTGAAACAATTGTAGCAGTAGTACCTTCACTCTTTCCCTGTTAAACTTTAATCTCATAGCAGAATTGTGTTGCGCAGTCATAGACTATCTTAGACTTTCTAATACACAAGATCCTCAGAAGAGGCAAGTGTAGAGCATACTTGTCTTTGTAAAATGACAAATAGTAACATTACTCAAGATTTAGGCTTTCAAGAGAGGAAGAAACATAGAAAGAATAGAAAACACACAAACTAATATTCATTGAAATCCAACCTAATTGTTTTCAAGCCTGCTTACAATAGAAGAAAGACCTTGCTTTTATAGGCAAAGCAAGGATAGGAAAGTGAAACACTCAAAAGACACACTCATTACATCTTTAAAAGAGAAAACAACTTTAAGTACAATCATTACACCTTTCTAAAAGCTACTTCAAAAAAGAAAACAATAGGATGATAAGAAGGAATCTTACACAGTGGTTTGTGGGCCACAAAGATTTGCTTTTATCAAAAGACTCAAAAGTAGAACTCCAAAAAAGATGAGTCCCTTGTAATCTAATGCAATAGTTATCACGTATTTGTTCATGCCATGATTGCAAATTGGATGGAGAGTTTGGATTGCTTGAAGTGTCATTATCATCTTGATATGTCTTTTGGTTCTTATTGTGACTGAGATCACATGTGTGAAGTTTGTGCAGGAATTGATTTAACTAATTTTCATTAGGACTGTAACTATCATCATTAGGGTTTTGAGCATCCTGAAAGACTGAGTCAAGAGGTTGAGAAGTTCCTGCAAGGTCTGAGATGGATTCTTCGATGTCATATTGAGAACTATTGGGACCTAGTATATCAAAATCTAGTGTTTCTGATTCACCAAATTCACCCGAATAAGGTCCAATAGAAGAGGAAATGATTGGTGCATTAGGAAAAGGATTTATCTCCTTAAGAAAATCTCAAAGAGATTGGAGAACGTTGTCTTGATGTCGTGGTCAATATAATGAAGTATGATAAAAATGGACATGGTGTTTAGTGTAAAGGGCACTAGTATATGTTTCATGATAAGGACGATGAAGGATAAAGAAACAATTAGTAGATCGTCATCTAACAGATGCTTTCTATAGACGACGTTGTGAAATAACCATAGGACATTGTTGCAACCATTGGTCTAGTAGTTGAAACCACTCAAGAAATGTCCATAACAAAGACCTTTCATTGTTTATTTCACAAAGATGTCGGTAAAGCTGAAGATGGGATAAGGTAAAAACACATGCATAGAGGGTATAAAATGCCCAAACATACCATAATGTGTTTTTAGAAAAAGAGTCTTGAAGGAAAGTCAAATTAAGGTAAGGTGTTTTGAGGTTGAACATTGTGGGACTACCAAGAGAGTTAGTTCACTGAGAAAATGATGCAAATAATAAAACAAACTCATACGAGTAAGTGAAGCAATCTTAGAAACATTAGTAGGTATACTAGTAATGGGAGGAAAGTGTTTCTTCCTAATGGCAAAGAGGTTTTGATGAGCCATAAGATCTTGAGAATAAAAAATTTTTAAAAACAAAGGGTTTGAGAAGAAGATACCTCGCTGAAGAGAAAGAAGATGTTTATAATAAGAAAAAGGTAGGAAAATATCAGGAGGCCAAGGTGGATTCTGTTTGAGTAACTTGGATAAATATGAAGTGTAAGCTGCCACGTATGGTATGAACTCTCGGATGTAATTAACAATCCTGAGGAATTGTTGCATTGGTTTTACAGAGAGATTTTAATCATAAAAGTGTAACAACTCTTGTGCAATATGTAGAGTAGGCTGGTAAAATCCATCTTTGAAATGCATACCCAGAAATTCAATCTCCTGTGCACCAATAATGCTTTTGAGTGCTGAAAGCATAATTTCATACTATTTAATGAGATCTAAGAATTACTGAAGTAAAACCTAATGTTCTTCATAGGTCTTTCGAAACAGAAGAATGTCATCGATGTAGATGATTGCACTATTAAGGATAGGTTTATAAATCTTAGTCATGATCTTTGAAAAAGTGAAGGGGAAACTTTAAGCCCAAATGGCATAACAGTCTATTGGTATTATGCATTGGGAATGTAGAATACAGTTTTGTATCGGTCAGTTGGGTGAATACCCAATTGCCAAAATGTTGCCTTAAGATCAAACTTTAAAAAGATAACAACTTCTCTTAAAAATTGTACCTGAGTACTGATCTTTGGAAGAGGAAACTTGCCATCTTGGAGGAATGCATTCAGAGGCTTGTAATCAATCACCAATATCTTTTTACCTAACTTTTTCTCTAAACTTTTGTTTACATAGAATGCTTGGCAAGCCCAATATGACTTTGTGGGCTCAATAAGTCCTTGCTTCAGAAGGATAACACACTCATCTTGTGCTAGCTTAAGGTTATTAGGGTCATCCCTGGATGTGTGACTTTCGTAGGATTGATATCGTCATTCTTTTCTAAAGGTAGACTTATAAAAAAGTTAGCATTTTTTCAAAGAGCATTTGGATGAGAAAACTGTGCATGTGATTCAGGACAGTAGTCTAACAATTTATCTCTCAGTGACGTATATGGTGTAGGAACTTGAGAAAGTTCAGACACATTTTTCATTTTAGTGTATAAACTATAAAATGTCGATATAGAGGCCTGTGGGTAGGATCTGTAAAGGTGAGGCTTTGTTGTATACATCCATACTAACGAGAATATCTGGGCTTGGTAGATTGTTGCCAAGTACTTTACTCCAAACTGTACACTGTAGAAAGAATCATATCCCGATCTTTCTCATCATGTTGGGATTTATAATCATATGACTAGATCTAGTATCCATAAATCTAATAGCTTTGATGGGTTGATCATATTTGTCCCGTTTGAAGAGTTGGATTAGAACATATGGTCGTGAGACTGCAATACGATCTAGCTTTATACAGGTCTGCTATAGCATATATAGAGAATCATTAGAGGATTCATCTTCAAAGGTCGTAATAGAAACAACAAACTTCGTATCTTTATCTTCAGTGGATTGTTCCTCAATAAGACCTTCAAAGTTATTTGAACAATGAATAGGCAAGATTGATTGCATGTACTTCAATAACTTGACATCTTTCTTGCTTTTGTAAGGACAGGTTTGTGCAAAATATCCTTATTGTCCATGTAGAAAACATACATTAGCCTTTTGAGGATGATCATACTTTTTGAAGAACTGAACAAACTTTCTTTTTGTTCCATCTTTTCTCATATAAGTTTTCCTGAAGGGTTTGTAACCTTCCATTTGTTTGTGAAACTTTTTTCGATGATAGACTTGATTGTGATGAGATTTCTTCTTATTGCTACAATCACAATTCTTCTTGTCTTTGCACTTATTTTGAATATAAGTCTTTTTGACTTGACAACCTTTAACGATATTCTTGAATAAGGCATGTTAATCACAAAGCTTATCAAGAGAGGCTATAGCAAGCTGGTAGTCTTCTCCAAGAGATATATTAGTCATATCCTTTTGGAAAGAAACAATGTTCCGTTGTAACTTTGGTTGTAGTTGATCTTAAAGGGATGATATAAAATTATATCGAAGATTAACATCATTCCATCCATTCAAAAGATAGTATCTTTCCATCATACATTGATAATGTTTCAGTAAATCACGTTGTCAAGTTAACAACTTTTCATTGCAAAAAACTTTTGACAGATCTGCTTATCTATAAGCTGGAAGTCACTAATGAATTCCTTATGAATTATTCCAATAAGAGCTCCAACTGTAGTAACTTGGATATACTAAAGTCTTTGATAGTCAACAATACTTTTCCACCATTCTAGCAAAGTACCAATGAAATGAGAAGTAAACTCAAACAAAATATCCTATAAAGCATTATTCGGTCGAGTCATTTGAAGATCTATCTATGCACTGAATTCATGCAAGCGATCTCTCCATTTCCTTAAGGGAAGATTGTCAAAAGTAAACCAAGGTCTTGAAGTAGGCTTGGTCTGTGCAACTGGTTGAGCTGGTGCTGTTTGTGGCACTGGTGCAGTTCTGAAAGGTTCAATACCTGTGAATTTTGCTTCACTTATCTCTGGTTCAGCTTTAGCAGGTTCAGGCATAGTCATTTGAACTTATGCTAAATCTGATGGATCAGCTAACTGTGTTAAGGAATTAGAAGACTATTAAGAAATCTATTCAGATGATAATTTAGAAATTGTTGCAGAGATTTTAAATGTTGGGACAAAGGCTTCAGAACAAGCTTTTGAATGATATGATTGGGTAGAGGAATCTTCTGTAGCTAGTGTAGGTGCAAGAGTTGTTATGAACTCTATAAGATACGTTTTTCCCTTCCCAGTAGAGGTGGAAGGTTAAGACTTTAGTGGAAAAGTGAGAGGTGTATGATTCTGTAACGGTTTACTCCACTAGTTAACTGGTTCAAGTTTAGTATATAAAGTTGATGGCTCAAGAACTAGTTCCGGCTTTAGCTTTGGCTTTAGCTTTTTAGGTTTTGCTTGAGCTGCCTGAGCATGGATATGTTGTCTGATTAAATGATAGTTGAACTTGAAGACCTTTTTTGGATACGTCTGATATAGAGTAGGAGTGTATACTAGCTGTATATTTGGAAATACTAAAAAGGATGAGCCACATACAGTCTTAGACTGTGTAGATTGCATATCAGCTTCCATTCATTGAACAATTCCTTTGATCTTCTTGAGTTCTTTGGTTTTGATGTCGAAGTCAGATCCAAAACATTGTGTAGCAATTTGATGTCAAAGATCAGTATCAAGTTGTTGAATATGAGCTTTGTATGAGTGGTAGAGTTATTGGATCTGTTTAGAGACAATGTTAACTCTATGTTGAGTAGCATGAGTCTGTTGACTGACTCCATCTAACTTGGAATCAATTCTTAAAAGAACTTTATTCTGTGCTACTGCATTTGATGTCTGCTAGTTAAGAAATTCATTAGAAGGATTTGAAACTAGTGTTTCTTTTAAAGTTATTCCTATGGCTCTAATATAAGGGTTAGAGATAACCTTAGTTGTTTCTTTTTTACTCTTGTGTAGAGAAGAAAACTCTTCTTTGTATGACTTAACTATTATACAAGGTATAGAAGCATGAGTAATGACAGGAATTGCTGGCTTAGGCTAACAAGTAGAAGATTTCATCATCTCACGAAGTGTTTTAGGTCTGAATCTTTTTGTGGGTAGACCACTAGATTTGCTGGAATCATCTGGATCTGAATCATCCTTGTGTGGATGATACTATTGAGAAGGCATACAATAATGTTTAGGCTTTTTCTTCCTCCTTCTCCTTCTAGCATACCATTCATCATCATCATTATTGTCTGGTTTAGGGATAAGACATACTTCATAGTCAGGTTCACACACAGATGGGTCAACATCCCATATAAAGTGTCCACGATGATGGCTTACATTGTAACACCCCTCACACACACGACAATCATTAAAAAGAAGAAAAAAATTAAAATGAAAGGCGAAAGCTCGCTCCTCGCGAGGGCGATGCCTCGCCCTCGCGACCGACTCCCTCGCACTGGGCTGAGTGCGAATGTGTCCTCGCCCTCGCGAGGATGAGCTTTTCGCTTGCCCTCGCGAGGAGCGAGCTTCCGTCTTTCATTTTAATATTTTTTTACTTCCCATTGGTGTTAATACACAGAACCTTCAAATCTTTCTCAATATTTTCACAACTTATATGTGATCCACCATAATTCATTCGTCTTTCTCAAACCACTTTACTCTTAGCCTGCACAACTCATTTATTCAATACGTTGCACACACATTAATAGTTTTGCACAATTATAATCATTGATGCACATATATGTACGATGCGTGTTCATGACTATCCCGGTATCAATCTATAAATTTTATCTCAAAAACCCTTTCAATGTCACAACTCAGGTATGCCTAGGGTTTAGCCGTACTCAAATCCCTAAACTCACAATTTATGCTTATTGTAATTTTTCTAAAACCATACTTTCAGGTCTACTCCTCCTGATCGATGAGCTAATGCATATAGGGTAACCTAGGCAACCACTCCTTGATTGAAAAATTTCTCTATGCAGTAAGAATCCATAGATACCAAAATCACTCAATTCGGATCTCTATAGGTCTAATTATTGCTAAAACACGGACCAAAAAAATAATCGATCGGTCCTCTCACTTTGCCTTAATCAATTAATGACAATTTCATCTTCAAAAATTCACAATTTCACATAGAAATGAAATTAAATATCTGACGAATCCGATGTCTCGAGAATCAGGTCAATCGGAGGTCGGATGACAAAATTATTCACAAAAGAATGCAATTGGTTGATTTAGAGACAAAATAA
>JAJMLV010000228.1:60850824-60862861 GCA_027123465.1 Erythroxylum coca | reverse complement strand
TGGAGCACTTATATATGAGGGAGCTACTGCTCACAAAAGTTATGGACAAGTTACATAACTCCAATAGCCAATTAAATCATACAAAATCAAGAGCAGCATATCAGGTATCTTCACAAAAAAAAAAAAAAAATCAGCTAAATTTGACTAGAAATAGCCACTCAATAGTTTCTCTAATGAAAAGGTATTCGTGCTAAATTTTGAAGAAAGAATTGTGTATGTATATCCCACAAAAAAAAAAACAATTGCCATTCCCTCTTTTTCACTTAGTGTGTAGTGGCAATCACAAATATTTTTAGGTTTTTTAATTTCAAAATTAGATTTTATAAAATTTAGGTCATTCTCTAAATAGGAGTGAAACCTAAAAAGGCAAATAAACTCCTTTCACGACTATACATAAGGGTAATCAATCTATAGGTTTCAAGTTTTTCCCTTGGTAATGCTTTCGTCAGCATGTCAATACTAATATTATCCTTAGTATGAACTTTCTCAAGACATAACAGCTTAGCATCCGACACTTCACATATCTAATTGTAACGTGTATCAATATGCTTAGACCATGAGTTGAAACAGGAATTCTTATCAAGATGAATTACATTCTCATTATCACTTAATATAACATACTTTTCTTGATGAAAACCAAGTTTCTAGAGAAACCTTTTGACCTAAGTAACTCCTTATAAGCCTTTGTAGCTACAATAAATTTTGTCTTAGTTGTTGAGAGAACAACACACTTTTATAGTCTAAATGGTCATGATATAATTCCCCTTGCAAAATTAATAAAATACCCAAAAGTAGACTTGTAAGAATCAACATCTCTAGCCATGTTAGCATCTGTAAAGCCTAATAAAAATAGGTTTAAAGCCTAATAAAAATAGGTTTATAACCACCAAAAGAGAGTTTCATGTCAAATGTACCACACAAATATCTCATACTCCACTTCACAACACTATAATGCTCTTTACCATGATTGAAAAGTTAACAACTCATTATACCTACTACATAATCAATGTCACGTCTAGTACATACTGCAAACTCCCTACCGTTGAAGCATAAGGGATTTTTCTTCATTTCTTCCTTCTTTACATTGGTAGTGGGGCATTGCTTGTTACTCAATTTGAAGTGTGGAGGAAGAGGACTACTTACCTTATTGGCCTTGTCCATTCAAAATTTTTAAAGTACCTTTCGAATGTATTCTTATTGTGACAAGTACAACTTCTTTGCTTATCTATCCTAAGTGCTAGAAATTCTTAACAATTGCTTTAAGCAGTCAGGTCCTTCATGACAAAAGACTTATCCAACTATTTCTTTAAGTCATTTATATTGCAAACATTCTTTCTAATAATAAACATATCATCTATATAAGATAAGAGGATAATAAAATCATTATAAAAAACATTTCAATAAAAACACACAATTTTCTAAATTAGTCTTCATATAACCATACTTTTTAAAGACTAATTCAAGCTTTTAATACTATTATCTTAGATCCTGCTTTAACCCATAAAGACTTTTCTTCATTTTTACAAATATAACCTTGTTTCCCTTTCACTTTAAACTCCTCTAGCTGCTTCATGTAGATTTCTTCATCCAAATCACTATGAAAAAAGGTTGTCTTCATGTCCATTTGCTCAATTCCCAAGTCAAGATTGACTTCTAAATCATGTAGTGCACTAATAGAGGCCATCTTAATTATAAGAGAAAAAATTCCTTAAAATCAATACATTTTTTATGTCCAACCTTTAATAACAAATCTTGCCTTGTACCTTATACCTTGTACCTCAACCTTGGGTTGTGCTCCTCATATTTAATTATGAACACTCATTTTTTCCTACATTATGGTAGTTTAACCAACTCAAAGGTATGGTTGTTATGCAACTATTACATCTTATCTAGCATTTCCTCAGTCCACTTGTCCTTATGCCAATCTTTCTTGGCTTCCTCATCACTTTGATTCTCTTGCATCAATTAGTAAGACATATTCACTTACAAAGTCTCTAATAAAGGGCAAATAAGTTCTAGTGGACCTTTTCAATATGTTTCCAAAAATCTCTACTGATTGTTCCACTTCAACATTATCAGGTTCTACTTCCTCTATAGGAATATCAACATCAACATCTTGTTGATAATTATGGGCATCATTTGCATCTTATTCCTCTCTTGGTTTATGAGAACTATATCAAAATCACTTAGCATACAACTACTATAAGCCACTGATTTCTCTTCTCTATTAAGGCATATCATATTTTGATCCTCCATAAACATAATGTCTCTATTTTTAACTATCCTTTTGTTAGTTGGATCATATAACCTATAGCCATACTCGTATTGACTATAGCCAAAAACCCGCATTGTCTAGTCTTTATGTCGAACCTTTTTCTTTTCATCTTTAGGAATATAAACAAAATATTTGCAATAAAAAACATGTAAATGAACATAGATTACATTTTTTCTAGGCCAAATTTTATCTATTACCTAGAATTGCAAAGAAATACATGGTGTGATATTAATGACATGAGATATAGTGCTCAAAGGCATTAAATTAGAAAACTTTGGTAACCTAACAGTGAAAGCATACATATAACAGTTTCAACCAATGTTCTATTCATCCTCTCAGCTAAACCATTGAATTGTGTTGTCTTTAGGGGTGTATTTTGGTGTCTGATTCCCTTTTTTTTTTTACAATAGGCATTAAATGGTCCTAGGTACTCATTACCATTATCAATTTGTTGGCGTGTAAATTTATTTCTAGTTTCTCTCTCAATTGATGCCTGAAACTACTTTAAAGTATATAAGACTTGATTTTTAAATCTCAAGGTGTAAACCCAAATTTGCCTAGAATAATCATCTATAAAAGTCACAAAGTAATAAGCACCTCTAAGAGATATAGTTTTCATAAGACCACAAAATTAAAATGCACTAATTCTAGTACCTTAGGTCTTCTACTTAATAGGAAGGATATTTTGTTTTGCTTTTACGCTAGACAATGATTATACTTTTTCAAGTGTGCTTCGTTTATCCCAGATATCAAATTCCTTTGGGCTAAAACTGCAATTCCCTTCTCACTCATTGACATAGTTGTTTATGCCATAAATCAATTTATTACCTGATTTGGCTTTATTGACAACATCTTTAACTATCTTGGCTTGAGTCAACTATAAAGTTGAACAATTCTTACCTTTAGCCATAACTATGGATCCTTTAGAGAGCTTCCAATTTTATTTTCTATCAAATCCATCATCACACAACTTACCAAAAAAAGAAGACTGAGCTGAATATCCAGAATATGCTTGACATGCTTAGAAGTTGACTTAGATTTATTGAGAGTCACTAAACTCACATCTTTAATTCCTACATATTTAGTCATACCTCAATTTCCTATTTTAACATCGCTAAAGTCACCATGTATGTAGGATGTAAATGCATCTCTTCTAATTGTAACATTAATTAAAGCACCACTGTGTATCATGCTACCAGTATATAGAATTAATGGTATTAAGCTTTTAAACTAACATGAGATCTGTAGGAGTGACATTGACTATGTTATCATTTGCACTTGGGTTCATTTTCTTTTCTTTCCCCTTATTCTCCTTGTTTTCTTTCTTCTATTTGTAACAATATTTTTCGAAATGCCCTTTCTTCCCAAAGACATGGCACTCAAAATCTTTGTACATTTTCTTTAAATTGCTCTTACTGTGATCTCTATTTTTGGTAAATCAGCTTTTTGTTCCCCTACTAGATTCTATAATTAGAGCTTTTGGACATAAAGAAGAAACATGTGGTTTCCTTCTCATCTCCTCATTAAAAATGCCACCCTTAGCAAGATCCATAAACATTATTCCATCAATTGCAATGTTAGTTGAGGAAAAAAGTCTCCCAAGATGTAAGGTGCTAAGAAAACACAAACCTTTAGCTTCTTCATCAAATTTCATTTCCATAGAAGAGAGTTGATTGAGGATCACTTAGAAGGTGATCAAATAGTCTACCATTGAATTTCCATCCTTCTATCTCAAGGTTAAGATTTGCTTTATCAAGAATAGTTTGTTACTCCTTGTCTTCATTGCATACAATTTCTCCAATTTGTTCCAAAATGTCTGAGTATATGTCTCCCTACTAATGTGTTTCAACATGTTATCATCTACCCGTTATATAACATATTCACAAACTTATCGATGTAGCAAAACCTATTCTTATTCTTATTTATTTTCATATTTCTCTATTGCAAGCATAGACAAATAATAATCCTTCACATAGAGTAGGTCCTCCATCTTACCCTTTTAGAGAGCATACTTAGACCCATCTAAATTAATCATTATGCTTGTGTTAACTTCCATTATATACAATGACAATTCACCAGTAGAACAAGGCTCTGATACCATTTTTTATAAAAAAAAGCTCCAAATTGAAACTTTTTAATGATAAAACAATAAACAGTAGACATAAAATTTAACATGGAAATACATCCCCTTTAATTTGAACGAGAGTAAAAAACCATGGCCTAAAGTAAATTTAATTATCATAAAATAATTTAAAAAGTCCAACTAGTTTCAATCCCTAATCATAGGATGATAACAAATCATATTTCACCATAATAGATCGCTAGTACATGATAAACAAAATGAAAGAGCAAATAAAGCTAATAATTTCAACTTATCTAAGCTATGGATATAACCAAATCTATGTGTGCTAGAGACCACCAAATGTCAATTCCACCATAAGGAGTAAAGATTGTTAAGTTTAGAACTCCCACGCAAAATTTCAGTCAAATCTACTATAAGTGACTGAGCTACCATTCACGATAGTTCTAGATAAGTTATAAAACTCCAGTGGGCAATCATATTTTACAAATTTAAGATCAATATGTTAGGTATCTCCATAAAAGATCTCATCCAAATTTGACAAGAAATAGCCACCCAATCAACTCTTTATTCAAAAGGTACACAGGCCGAAATTTGAAGAAAGAATTGTGTGTGTATATCTGACAAAGAAAGACAGTCATATCTCCTTCTTTTTCACTTGATGTTTAGCAACCATCATTAATATTTTTAGGGTTTTTATATTTTTCTTTTTATTTCAAAAATAGATTTTATAAAATTTGGACAGTTCTCCACTTAAAAGTGAAACTCAAAAGGGCTAACACATTATAGCTATCATTCATCTATCTTTTGTTAGAAATTTCCTATTCTTTTAAAAGAAAGTTGCATCCTCATTATTGATGATAAGAGCATGTGTGACCAAGTCTCTCCAATAATATCTCTTTGGCTACTTGATGATCTATCTCGCTTTATTCTTAAATATATTGTGTTAATGCTTTCTTCCTAATGTTATTCAACTTTTGTAACTAAGATTTTCAACTCCCTTAATACCTATTCCAAATTGTTTTAGTTCCATTTACACCATCTTTGAACCAATATTGCTCACTATTAACCAAACATTTCCTTTCCATATGTTTGCCTTAACATATATTGCTTCTCAAATATTATATTCTTGAAAGTTATCTTATACTTTTCATTAAACTTATGGAACTTAAATAAGTTTACCTTCTCATGTTTGTCATCCTTTGATAAACTCTGCTTATAAATTTTTATTGTCTCTTGCTCATCTAGATGACCCACCCACATATACCACACTATAGTACTATTATGCTTCTGCCATAAAGATTGAAAAATAACCCATAGATCTGATTACTATATTTCTTATTAAGATATATGGTATGCTATAATTTTTTTCATCTTAATAAACACAAATTTTATCACCTTAAATTGTCCATCATCACTAGAAAATTTATACCTTTAATGATCAAGAGCACCTATAGAAATCATATTCTTATTAAACTTAGGAAAATACCAAAACCAATATTTTAGCAATTTTAACATGAATTTTAATTAATAGTGAAATACTGCCTTTGATAGTATGCTCCCATCGTCAGTCAATTGACAATACCATTCCATCTTGAAAAGAAGAGAACTAGTTCTTATTAAATGTCATATGATAAGATGTGTCAATATCTATCACCCACCAATTTGTAAGGTCATAATTACTCGCATTTAAAACATCATTACCTTCCAACGTCTTCATCCAAACTCTCATGGATTGTAGTAGTAATTGCTTTTCCATATATTTCCTTTCTTGTTTTTATTTTTTAATTAAGAACATCCCTTTTAAGATGCCTTTTTTCTTTACAGTTATAGTATTTAATAACTTTATGCTTTGCTTAAATTTAGATTGTAACTTACTCTTATTTTTTATATCATTTTACTAACAATTAAACCCATATCTGGTCCATTTCAAATATGTAAAAGACTTTTTTTTTCAAACTTTAGACTGTAAAGCATATTTCATATTATTGGGAAAAAAGTAGTCACTTTATCATATAATATGATATCAACAAAATTCTCATATGAATTTGTAAGAAATATAAAAGAATTATTGTAAGATCCCAACATATATCTTGGAAGTATTATAACATGTCTAAGGTTTATTAAGAAGTGAACATAAAAATTAAGTGCAATTAAGTATGGTAAGAAACATAATGGTACTTAATATAAAAGACATGGGTAAATGGGTAATTTACTTGTTAAAGTATAGACATACATATTTAGACGTGAAATATGTATGGGAATTTTTGAAATGTTGCTTGTATTTATAAGTGTGCTATGAGGGTAATTGATAAAAGACGTATTCCATAAGCAAATGAGATGTTGTTGGTTAAAGTAGATGTATTTTTGTGTTGCTTTTGCATAATAAGATCGAAGTTAGTTGATTTGGGTTATGTACCTCCGTAGATGGATAGGCTCTACCAAACATACTTCTATAATTTGGCCATTACTTGGATTATAAATCTCTAAATTAGATAATTCAAATTGGAAATTAAACTAGAGACATAACTATGAAACTTTGATGAAGGAACTAAAATTTGATTTTGCCTTTAATACTTTTGAATTCTGGTTTGAAGTTAAGTTTTAATTACTATCTATGTTTTCAAACAACCTGTAGTTTTTGGGGTATAAGTCCCAATATAATTAACCAAATTGCATGAACTTTATGCCACTAGAAAATTAAGACGTAGGCGAATGAAATTAATTGATAAGATCATAGTTTAATGTGGGAATTAAAGGAAGAAGAAGGACCAATATGCAAATTTTCTAAAGTTAACACATGGACCAATTAGATTAAAACATGTGTTACAATGAGATTAAAGCTTGTGTGTGTCTAATATAATTGTAACACATGGTCCAATAGAATTGTAGCACGTGGTCTAATAGAATTATAATAGTGGTCCAATGGGATTGTTACATATGATCCAATAGGATTGTAACATATGGTCAAATGGTATTGAAACATGTGTCTAAGACTGGAATATTCATGAAAAAGCATACAGAGAAGGGAGATGGACAACACTTTTAGGGTTTAAATTCAAAATTTTCTCCTCTCCATTTCACCTTCTTCATCCCATCATTTTTCATGTAAGAAATCAAATCAATCTTAGATGGAAATAAAGGTAAAAGTTAGGAATTTTCTCTTTACCTTTACCTTATGGAAAACTAAAATTATAAGGTTGGAACAGAGATTGAGATGCATATTTATGGTGATTCTAGTTGGTGAGTAAAGCAAAGCTAAAGAGGAAGAGAAGAAAAGGCATTACAAGAACTGCTTTGCCAATTTAAGATTTGAGAATACACTTAATTTAATTTCTCTTTCTGTGTATGTTTGAATGGATATGAAGATTCATCTAGATATGGAATGACTTTTGGGATGACTATTGGTGTTATTTTGTTATTACTTTACATGGAAATGGTTGTATATGACAAGAGAATATCATGTAGTGGAATTCTATCTTAGGTTCGTTTGAACCAATCACATTGTTTGAATTATAACTCAGCCTATATACCTCTAAATTAGGTGATTTTAGTTGCATATGAAACCTAAGATATAGAGCTAAAAATCTCTAAAGAGAATATGATTTAATTCTGGCTTTATGACATTGGACATTGGAATCAAAAATGGTGACCTGCTGTTGCCCCTATTTTAGAGTAACTTGTGATATTTGGTCTATATCTCGTATTAGGAAGTTCAAATAGTCTCATTGTTGTTGCTATGGAAACTAGAGACATAGGGGAACAAATTTATAGAAGACTCAAAATCTAATTTGAACTTTTTCTATATGTATATAATGGAACAACTAGAGTTTGTCATGTGATTTGCTTTTAGACTAATTGTTTGCCTTTTTTTAGACCACCATGGACTTAGCGTAAATTGCATTATTTTGAGTTTATTTTTGTTTCTAATTTTTATCAAAACATTTTTAAACCTTTTTGAATCTGTATAAAACTTTTCAAACACCCAGAAATAAATGAAATAGGACTGACCATATGTAAATTGGGTAATTGAACATTGGAATTTTAGATTGAGCATATTGCATTCCAAAGAAAACTTACGTTTACATAAATGATTTGTATGCATATATATTACTCATATATGTATAGTATGATTATATAAGTGTGATTTTGACACCCTCTAATGGTGGTAATGTATGAACACAAATACAAATTTTATGACTTGAAACGTACATCATATGACTTGTCAATATATGAATTGTGAAATTGGAAAATGGTTAAAGGAAATTTTACAATCTCTGCTCTATTATTTTGGTGATGGATAGATAGGCATGCTTATAGGGTTATAGTGCAACTGTTATAGTTTGACGTTAATGGTGTCTTCATTTTAAGACTATAACGTCTCCACATTTTGATGCCTTAGTATCCACAGTCTAATGCATTCAGGTATCCACCATTTGATGCATTTAGGTATCCACAATTTGATACTATCGGGTATCAATAGTTTTGATATCTTCATATATCCACAGCTTATGTTATCCACACCAACGGGAATGTGTAGGCCTAATACAGAAATTAAAGCAAATGGTTATAAATAAGAAATACAACATGACAACATAAATAATTAGCATTGATGAGAATTTGCATTTGTATTGATAATTTGAATCAATGAGCTTTGAATATCAAAGTTTGACTTATAAATATGCATTTTCATTATATCGATAATATGTTGAAGCATGTTTGCATTATGTATTTTTCTTAAGTATATCATCATTGTTTACATGAGTGTTGAATATCAATGTTTGGTTTATGATTATGAATTTATGGTATATGAGTTGGGATATTTCTGAATATGTGTGCTTAGCGGATGAGTGCTGTGAGTGGTCTTCTAAACTATGTTTTTTTTTCCATTAAACTTTCAAGCTTAGCACAGGTGTTAATCCATGTAGATCCAGGTCATAGGAGTGAGGTACAGGAAACATCTGCGGGCCCAAGGCCAAAAGTTAGAAATAAAAGGACCTTTGGAATGTATTTTGTTTTAAGATGATTGTATATTTAAAAGAGTAAGGAAAATTTTATGTTTTCTTTTTGGATTATCATGTTAATGTAAAGATGTATTACTACTTTTTAATGATAATGTTAAGTGACGTGAATTTGTAATATGTATATGTATATCATTGAACAAAAAGATGTGTGATAAGAGTCCCTATAAATGAATAGAAATGTATATCATGACTGTTTGTATAGAAATTTGGTTGCTATTTGTGTGGGTGGTTACAGGTTTCATATAAAAGGTGTTACATTTTGTAAATGAATCTTTGTACACATTCAAACATACACAAGTATAGAAATTAACTAAATGAAGTCCAAAACCTTAAAATTGGCAAAATAGTTCTTCTAATGCCTTTTCTCTTTTTGTCTTTGCTTGACTCACCAAATTGATACACCACAAATACACATCTCAATCTCTCTTCCAACCTTATAATTTTAGTTCTTCATAAGCAAAGGAAGAAAAGGTAAAGGTAAAGAGAAAATCCCTAACTTTTACCTTGATTTTCACCTAAAATTGGCTTGATTTCTTATATGAAAAATGATGGGATGAAGAAGGTCAAATGTAGAGGAGAAAAATCTGAAGTTAAATCCTCAAAGTGCTGCCCATCTCCTGTCTCCATATGTCTTTTTCATAAATTGTCTAGTCTTAGACACATGTTTCAATCTCATTGGACTATATTTTACAATCATATTGGACCACGTATTATAATCTCATTAGATCATGTGTTACAATTCTGTTGGACCATGTGATATAATTCTATTGGACCATATGTTACAATTTTTAATAGAGACACACAAGCTTTAATCTTATTGGTCATATATGCTTTAATCCAATTAGTCTATATGTTAACTTTAGAAAAATTGCATATTGGTCCTTCTTCTTCCTTTAATTCCCACATTGGCCTGTGATCTTATCAATTAATTTCATTACCTTATGTCTTAATTTTCTAGTGACATAAATTTCATACAATTTGGTTAATTATATTGGGAGTTATACCTAAAAAACTACAGGTTGTTCAAAGACAAAGATAGCAGCCAAAACTTAACTTCAAATCATAATTCAAAAATATTAGAGGTAGAATCAAATTTTGGTTCCTTCATCAAAGTTTTATACCTATGTTTTTAGTTTAATCTCCAATTGGAATTATCTAATTTGGAAGTCTATCGTCTAAGATATGGCCAAATTACATAAGACTTTTCTGTGGAACTTAACCATTCAGCGAGGTACACATTGCAAACCAACTAACTTCGATCTTTTCATGCAAAAGCAACAAAAAAACACATCCTATTTATCCAACAACATCCCATTTACTTATGAAATACTTCTTTTATTAATTACTCTCAATCATGCTCATAAAATCCAAGCAAACATATCAAAATTTTCTATACATATTTCACGCCTAAGTATATATGTCCATGTCGAAACTAACAAATTACCCATTTACTCATGTCTTTTACATTAAGTACCATTATGTCTCTTACTATACTTAGATGTACTTAATTCATTATGTTCGCTTCTTAATATACCTTAGACATGCTACAATACTTCTTGGATATATATTTGGGCCTTACAATTATGGTTTTATCCTCATTCTCAATTTTAGCCCTAATATTTATAAAATAAAAATGGTCCAAGTAAAATTATCAATGTAAACTTTCACTTGTGTACTTTTTGTTTATCAATGTAAACTTTCACTTGTGTACTTTTTGTCATCTTCTAGGTATACAAATGCTACTTTTAATATAAACTATTCATAAGTGATTTCTTATGATACTCACTTTAAAGTTATTTTTATGATAAAGTAACAATTATTTCGTCAATCAATTCTCTTTGGACCTCGTCGCCCATAATTAATAGTATTGCATTGTGCATCTTTGACAGAATGTAACATCTCATTACTGATGGGAAGAGTAAAATTATAATTTGGGAATTGTTATGAGTGTGTAAACTTGCCTCGGCAGGTTCATGCATAATATGGCCTCTATATATACATAAATTGTAAACTTTGTAGATGCACATGATTGTACATGCATTCATGACATTTTCCCGGCATATGTATTTATTGTGAAAAAATATATGATTTAGTGCTTGAAAATTGAATTGAAGTGGATTTTTCTGTGTTTTACATTTTTGTGAAATTTTAGAAATTTTTCTAGAATTTTCGGGAGAAAATTTTCAGACCTGAAAAATCGCCAAGCAGCGGACTAATTGAATTTTGGTACTGAAAATGACTGTCCAATGGCACTGAAAAATTAGATACATGATTTTAGGATTTATTACTTTGAGCCATTGGAATTTTGGGGAAAATTTGGACTAAAAATTGGAATCAAATTGGAAAGGGAATAAGTGAGAGTATAAGAAGGAGACATGTGACAAGTGACACATGTCACTTGCCTAACATGCCACCATGCCATGAGTTTATATAAATATCACTCATTTCATTTAGTCTTTCACGATGGTTTTACATGAAGACAAAAAATCCTTTATTTTCTTTTTCCCATCTGAAGCCTTCTCCTTCTTTCCTCTTCGTGGGTTTCTTCTTCTTGTATATTACTACCCATCTCCACCTACATAAAAGCTTACTCTTCCTTGTTCTTTGAAAATACAAACCTAAGCTCTTTCCCTTATGAAGGTGAGGGACGTGTGTAGT